>VSDK01001740.1:1076292-1094402 GCA_009767595.1 Symbiodinium kawagutii | reverse complement strand
AATCCCAAGGGTGCACAGCACTCAGGGGAAAGGGAGCAATCTAAAGCAAACTCACCTCTTCCCTGTGGCAGGTTCCGTCAGCTGAACGTGAAGATCTTGATCCAGCACAACCTGTTGGACGAAATCGACTCGTGGCACCGTCGATCGAACTCATGCCACTGACCCCACAAAGGCAACAGCAGCAGTCAAAACTGGGGTTCTCATCTCTCAGCCAAGCCTTCTCATGGCCCCAGAACGAGCCATTGAAATGGAAACCTCCATTCCATATGCCAGATGGCTGCATCACCAGTGTCCTTAAGATGCGACGACTTCAGCAACTGCCCAGGGATCAATGTCTGAAGTGATGATCCTCTGAGGGTTATGAAGCTAAATTTCCCCCAACATAATCTATCTATCTATCTATCGATCGATCTATCTAATACTTATATAGACCCCCCCTAATCACCCAAACTCCAACCACACCAAAGCTTTTATTCAGAATAGGCATGGAAAGGCCGTTCGCATAGCATGTCAGACCCGACCGGTGGTCCCTATGTTCAGAGAGAGTGAGAATCACTTGAGTTCAAGGTTTGAGTGTAGAGCTTCAGCCACTGGCGTCATCTTTCATGACAAGGGTCAGATCACAGGCCATACTGACGTCATAATCAAATGATTCAGCAACTTGTCATGGAAAGTCCACCAGGCTCCGCTGCAGCTTCCCATGGAAACACTGATTGACAAGAAAGTAACCTCCTAAACTGCACTAAAAATAACCAGTGGCCAGCAGTAACCTATGCCCTCACAAACCTTGTAGTTGCAGTATGCAAGGAGTCCGCGAATTCATGTTGCAACTTGACCCCGCTCACGTCTCTTGTCCCTGATTGCACAAGACTCTTTCGGATCAGCACCGGCCGCTCTTCGCTTCCCGATCTCTGGGTGATCTTCAGATGAAAGGCCCTCTTGATTTTGAAGAGGTGGTACACCAAACCCGCACGATGTTTGCTAATCTGCAGCTTGACGGCCTGAGGCTGTGCCCTTGTGCCACGCCAAAAAGGCTAGCAAGGCAACGCTATGCAACGCTAGCGTGCAAACTTCAACCAGCTAGAGACTCTTCATGCCCTCACCGTTGCTTTCCACAAACAAAAAAAGGATTTTCGGCGCAAGCTGATTCCATCTGTCTGGAAAACACCTAGTGTTAACCACGCGCGACTCATTTCGAAGATGGACGCCCGCCTGCATGTAACACTCCTCTGGCGGTGGTGCCACTGACAGTACGGGCTGTGGAGGTGGAGGTGGCTCCTGGGCAGATGCAGCATGACGGAACAATGACTCAAGTGGTAGCTGGCTATGGATAGGGTATGGTAATATCCTGGCAGTTGACACGTCCAGGTTTGCGGCTCCAATCACCTATGTTTTGATTAAGGACAACATGTGCAGAGTCAGAAAATGTGAGAAACATACCCAAAATTGGTCGGGTGATCATCGTAGCAATGCAAGTCTGTTGCTTTCGATGTCTTCAGTGGCAAAGTGGCCTTGACACCCATTCAAATGTCCATTGACAATCAAACTGTGCACACTGCAAAGTCAACGCCATCAGCTTTTGCATCCAGAATTGTGCTGGATAATACATGATGCACAAGCTGGACTTGGCCTATCTGAAACACCTACGTACGGAAAATGAAAACTTGGGATATATTAAATCTTGGGATATCTTATGATATACTGCATATACCTCTGGGGCATCTCCCTGGTCCCAGACCGGTAAAGCAAGACAGTCATCGAATCCGTGGCGGCCAATCCTCCTCTTCTGCGGCCACTTTCATGTTGCCAGGTGGTACATGCCACATCGCAGAAGCTGCAATGCCGGCAGCAGCTTTTCCAGCGAT
This sequence comes from Symbiodinium kawagutii, assembly GCA_009767595.1. NCBI lineage: Eukaryota > Dinophyceae > Suessiales > Symbiodiniaceae > Symbiodinium > Symbiodinium kawagutii. Next base: position 1,092,537 of record VSDK01001740.1, on the reverse strand, counting down.
GGCAACGCATGCCTCCCAACCAGCTACGGCTGACTGATCATTTCGATGACTCTCCAATGGTTTGACTTGACGATCAAAGATGAAACCAGTAATCAAGGATGAACCTATGAACCATGCCGTCTACACAGTTCCGCAAGAAACTCTACCACATCATGAGCCCCCTTGTCATGACTTTGGATGCCTCAACGATGCAACTCACAACAGGCGCCTGCTGGAAATAAAGCATTGCGTCAAAAGGCAGGGGGGCCATTCCACTGGCAAAGTGATCACAAGCTCTGGCGGCAAAGCTTTGATGCATCCAGTGGCAGAAACAGCATAGAACCCATGCCATGCAAAGGTTCAAGAGACCGGTGAAGACGAAGGCATAGCGGATGTGAGGACTCACGTCACGATCCAAGTCCTGACACATGCTACACACGGAGGATATTCGCTGTGAATATGCTCGGATCTATATTAATATGTGACTTTAGTAGACAATTTGGAATAATGATATATTGGTTTTTGTTTTTTATTGTTGTTGCATGTTGTTGCTGCTGTTCCCCCTGCCGCTGTCATGGTCGTCGTCGTCATTGTTGTTGCTGGTGGTGCTGCTGCTTTGCTGGGCCATTATTGTTGTTTTTATCTGCGGTCCTGTCATCAATCCCATCACCATGACCTTAATTTGGGTGCTGAGCCTGGCACAATATTCGAACATGTCAGCAATCATTGGCGCTCAAATCGCCATGGACTAGTCAGTCATTTCAGCCTTGATACAGTGTGTCCTCAGGTGCCTCGTTTTGCCTCAAGCCCAAAGAAACAACCTTGGCAAAACCCTGTAGGTACCCAGTACATGCACCACAACAACGACGCAGCACCACGCAACACAACAGGATTCAAAATGGCCTCCAGCACCGAAGGTTTGGGCCCTGCCCCCTACGCCCCCTGGTCGCCCCCTGGTCCTCCAGCACTTCCCAAAGCTCCTGGAGTCCACTCCGATGCTTCGGAAACCAGGGGTCCTACCGCGTGGCCCAGCCCCAGTGGTTGGGGAAACACGGGGCACCTGGAGACACCACTCCCCACAGGGGTCCCCACACATTGAATCACGTGAAGTTTGATGCGTTTTCAATTCTTTTCATGTTTTCATCCGTGTTGGCACTGGCCCGGCTGGTTCACCACATTACCCCCTCCAGCTCAGTACTCACAACCATGTCACAACCCCGCAGGCCCCCTCGGATCCCCTCGGCCTCTGGCAAAAGGAGGAAGACCAAAGAAGCAGCAGCAAGGCCAGTGAGCACAGCCCACAACAGAGTGCCGGGTTGGAACACAGATGAAAGAAAACACAGAGAACTCCAGGATGGCTTCATCGACTCCATTCCAACCAGCTTATGAACGGACGACTGCGCGAACGATTCCAGGAATCCTAAGCCTTGCAGCTTGGCATATGCCACTGAAAAACCCATGGAGAAGCTGAGGACCAGTCGAAAAATCATCCAGGAAATGGAACACGCATCAGATCTACTTCTGTACCTGAGCCATGCACCGTAAGAATGTGCCTTGGCAAGTTCTACCAAATGATTGTGTTCTTCTCCATCTTGTGCCAAACTGTCTTCTGCCTCTGCGCTGAGGGATTGAATCTTCACTAAGACGTCGGGTTGGTTTTCAATCGCTTCTTCCAATATCAACATCAGCTGATCCTCAATTCGTTTTCTTTGGGATTTCGCATCCTCTTTGTGCTTCAGATCTGACCTGGACAGAAACCAATGGCAGTGCTACGTAGCGCTGGGTCTTGGGTTGGACATAGGGGCGCTTTGGTAAACGAACTTGGCAATGGAGAAAATCAACTATAAACAATGGGTTCACCATAATCCATTAGTTGATCAAGTGAAAACAAGTGTTTTTTTGCCCCAGAATAGTTTGACAGAATGTAGAAAAGGGAAATCAAACAGTAAAAACACATTTCTGCTATGTTAATCTGTGAGAAGCAATTGCTCGCGTTTCGCTTCAGCATCTGCCATCGTCTTGTCAAAACTGTGCCCTCTCCATGCTTTCACAGCTTTCTCGAGCTCAGATTTTGTGAAGAAACTGAACGCAACATCAGTTTCTTTCGCGAGCCCGGGCAGCCCAGCTTTTGGCAACACAACATCCATGGCAATGGAAAGGGCAAAGCCATTCTGCCCAACTGCGAGCTGCAAAACCTCAAGGTCGGCAGATTTCTTCCTGAGTCCATCCAAAAGTTGATCTGGAGCCCCAGTGACAGCTTCATTGGCATGTCTACTGAGCATCTCAACGTACTCAGCGTGATTCAGAGCATACTCCAAGGCCAAGCCATCTTGCTGGACAGCCACTCCCACAAGTCTGGACAGCTGCGCATCGTCAACCACCAGCAGTTTCTTCAGCTGAAGCAGTTTCGGGGAGTGGAGCAGTCCATCCAGCAAGGAACCGTTCCTTAGGAGCTAGGCCATCAAACTATCAGATTCCCAGCCGTTTCCAGCAACTTGCCACCTTTTTGATGACTTGTTAGTTGACATCATAACAGGATGACACCTAACATCACCTAACCATACCCAACCCATCCCAACCCTCAAAACATCCAAAACAAATACTGAAGTTTGCCAAGGATTCTGCCTCAGAGCTGCCTCAGCAATTTTGCGAATGCCGCGCTCCTTCAGTTCTTTCTCCTTGGTATCCTCGGTGGTCACCGTAGTCAACTGCTCTAAGGCAATTTCTGTCAGAGTTTCCAGCTTCTCCTGTGTCCAGCTCACATGTCTGCACAGCGGTCCAGCCACTTTCCGTTCAAATCGCTCACCATCAAACGTCACCAAACGCAGCAGTATACCTCTCCTTGCAAGGCTTGACCCGGTGGCACGCCAAAGAAAGGACGGGCTCAAGGATTGAAGGAGAAATATCAAGATGATCAGGGAGATGGCCAGCATCAACGCCGGAAATACTGCGGCCAGGTAGAGGCCCTCATAATTAAAGACTTCTGTCATAAACAGCGCCAGCAGTACCAGAGTCACGCTTGGCAGCCGGAGTTTCCAAGCCACATCTAGAAACTCATCTGCAGAGAAACAGCCACAAGATCGATTTTGAAAAGTTTCAGCCATCAGAATACCTTGGGCAATGGGTGCGCCAAAGGATTGCTGACATGATGGATGGTTATTTACTGTTGATGCTTGATCATAGTGCTCACCTGCAACATAATCAATAAATCATTATATTCCCTCTTGCATAGTTGGTTAATGCTGGTTACAATCCCCTATACTGAACCAGCTCGTTCACCATCAAGCAACCACCTCTAATAGATCACCATGATCATCCATATCATGACCATGAACCACCATGTTGCTACTGACGGGGCTGCTGAGGTGGGTCTAAATGCCTAAGCTTCCTTCCCTGCCCAGGCATCCAAGCCGCAATCCACTAGACCTGGCTCTTCAAAAACACGCTTGGCCATCAACTTATTGACAAAGACATCGAGATTTCTTTGGACGGGTGTGCCATTCAAAATGGTATCCAAAATGTCCAGGATGGCAGGTGAATACTTTTTGGCCGCTGAGGTCTCCAGCTTGTAGTGGTCTTCAGGATCTGGCACTGATACACTTTTGGAGGAGCAAGTTGAGCAAAGCGGGGCATATGCGTATGACCCGCCCCATTGCTCAACCCGGGCCAAATCATCATAGCCCTGGACATGGCATAGGCAGCAGGAAATCACCGATTCTGCACTCACGATCAGCCAATTCCATGCCTTTTGGAGTTGCCTAAGAAGCGACCCGGCCATCACTTTCGCATCAGCCAACCGCTTCAACAGTCAACCCCTGCCATTGATCAACCAAACTCATTTGGCAATAGCTATTGCTTCTCCCCCAATACTGGCAACACGGAATTTCCCAAACCCACAGCAAACATCAATTTTCAATAATCACAAATCTGATTTCTAATAATTCTAAACTTGTTCGACCTCTACAAAGGTGAGATGTTTTTGCGGCGCTCAGCTTGGTAGTGATGATTCACTCGTGAATAACGTCTCCCAATGACCGAATGGGATCAAACCAGGAGATTGGCACACCCAAAGAGATGCCAGGAGAAGTGGAAAGGTGGTGCTTTCAAAACTGAAGAAAACTTGGCATATCCCATGAAACTTGCTCAAAAGCTTGGCTACAGCGCCCTGGTTCCATTGTAGTCAAGGAACAAACTCTCCAGCAAATAAGTGGTTAAGTACCCGGCCAGGATCGCCAGCACTCCCAGCTTCAACCAGCAGAGAGGATCTGTAAGATCATCAGCATGCTGAAAGCTAAAGCCGCAATATCCAGGGCTGCATGAAGGGTCAATATCTGATTGGAAGCTTTGCGGCTGATTGGTGTTCTCGGTTTTCCGAAGCTGGTAGGAAAAGAAGGCTCCGTCATCAACATCTCTTTTGATGACGTCCTGGTTCCCGCGGGATCTGTCAACATGGCCTCCTTTCAAACATCAATGTCACCAATCATGCAGTAACAAGATGTAATAAGAACAGTCCGTCAACAACTATTCCCCAAAAATGGAGCGGCAAAATAAGGCTGTTTCGAAAAGTTAATTGTTTACAAGAATCCCTTTGAACGTCTTGAACTTTCTTTAGAATCCAAGAGTCCAGAAAAACAAGTTCAGAAAAACAATGGTTCTTGAACACGGACCATTTAAACAATCCAAGAGTCCATCCAATTTTAAAAGAATTCCTTAAACAAGTTTCAGAAAGTTCGCATTTTCGAATCCAAGAGTCCAAATCCAAGTGACACGTTCTCAGCACAGCGGGCTCTTGACCTTCGTGCCCAATGCGGTAGATCACCGGCGAAGCCTCCGTGACCCACCCTCCGGATGCGTGGAAGGAGAAGACCTAAGGCCACGTTTCTGCGGAACTGTGCTACTTGGATGAAGTAATGATTAGGTTCATGATTGATGTTGGTTTCTGATTAGTATCTACCTGTTGGTTTCATCTATTTTCATTACTTTAGGGGGGTTACACTAATCAGAAACCAACATTAGGTTCGTGATTGATGTTAAAGGACAGGGATTGCAATTGAAATATGACATTGCTATCCCATTACCCAATCAAGACATGGCAATCTTGCTATCCCAGTTAATAAAGGACATTGTTTATCATATCTCTTGATTGGGTATTGGGATAGCAATGTATTGCCATGTCTTCTCGCAAGGAACACTATACACATAATACACCACAGTACCACACCAAATGAAAACTGGATATAGACTGGTTACTTATAATTGTTGAGGGGGGGGCTGCACACTAATCAGGGGTCAACATTGCTGTATTATCATAGGCATTGTCATCCGCAGAAATCATATGAATCGCTACAGCTCAGAAGCTGGAACTCCTGGTGGGATTCGCAAGGCATCAAAGGGTGCTTGACGGTCGCGACCGTCATCCCTTGCAACCTGACGCAAGGCATGTTCAAACGCCCAGTTGTTCAACGGCAGTCTCTGTGCCAACTGGGTACTGTAGATGGTTCATGGAAATGAGTTGATGGTACTGTAGAACACCGTCTCGTGCTCCGATACGTGTGCCCTATTTTCATCTACTTTCTTTGAACCATGAAAAATCACTGAACTTTTCATTATTTCCGAGTAAAAATATCAATAGTCCAACATCAAGAGCCGTTGAGGGCTTAAGGCTAGCAGGGTCAAGCTATCACCATGTAGATTTCAAGATGCCTGCTACATAGCCACACTTGAAGCTTCCAAAACTGGAGTTTTCCTGCAACTTCTTGCTTCTTTCTCATCCCTTCTGCCCAGTTTCAAGGTTGATTAGATAAGCCAGGTATGAATGGTCAATGGTATTGCTACTGTTAGCTACTGATGGCGTACATGCTGATGCCTGGTTGACCTGCAATGATCCTCCGGAAAACCGAAGCCTCGACCAGCGGCTCCAGTGGCTGCTCGTGTAATCGACGCTCCCAGTCAAAGGTCAGCAGCTCATAACAGAACGTCACATCTCCCTGGATCGCTGCCAGCTGGTGATGGTTCATCAATTGGTTACGCATATCTCTTGCGAAATATGATTGGATATCATTGGGTTGTGGCTAGTAGCGGCTAATGGTCAGAACCGGTTCCTCATCAAGCCCTAGACGAAGTGTCCAGGGCACTGACTGGAGACACCAAGGCAGTTGCAGTCAAGTGGTCACCAAAGTCAGCAGCTGGAAGACTCAAGGAAAGTACCATCAAAGCCAACCCTTTCCCACTCAATCCCCGATATGAACTCTACAGCAAGAAATGAAGCTGCGACAAGTTCCCATGAGTGATTGAAACTTGCCAAGAGAACATGCCATGACCAAATACTAAATTAAGCCTCCATATGATTCCTTGCTGTAAATAGCAGCAGTACTTTGCATCGCACGCCTGCAAGTCTAGACTTTTCATGTCAGGATTTTTGCGAGGACATAACCGCTCGATGTGGGAAGCTTAATGCGTTTTGACCCAGCCCACTGCCAGTTTAAACATCGGCGAGGCACAAAATTATCTCCATACTCTTGTCGACAACTGAACCTTGGAGAGCAAACATTGTGGAAAGTTTCCCTTGGATGTTCGTTCGAAACCCTGCACATCCTTGCACACCCTTGACCTCACAAACTACAACAGCTGGATGGATAACAAACCAAGCAGAACTACAGTTCATATTTTAGCTGGCAAACTCTTGTGGCAAAACCTGCATCCAGGGAGAGTCCAGGTTGTAGTGATTTGTCAGTTTTGTTGGTGAATATATCTATCTATCTATCTATCTATCTATCTATCTATCTATCTATCTATCTATCTATCTATCTATCTATCTATCTATCTATCTATCTATCTGTATGCGTGTGGTCCATCAAATGTATCACATACCTAAATTGCATAGACACTTTTCATCCGATTCGATGGACGTGAAACAAGGGGATATTCCATGGTCTTCCGCCAATGGTGATTACATAGGCAAAGCATTGAACTTTGTGGTGCCCATGGCCACCTTTGCTGCCGAGTGGCACGTAGCATTGGGAGCCTGCAAAATGATAAGCACAGACTTTGCTGTCAGCGTTGTGGCGCAGTAATGTCGCTTGGGCACATTTTTCATTGGAGGTCGCCCAAGAGATGTAGTCCTTATCCCCCAAGCATCGCAAGGAAGGATTCTGAAAGGACGCCTGCAGACTTTCCTTTTGCAAATGCAGAGTTGATGTTTGGGTAAAGCTCGTTGTAGTCACTGTGGTGTGACACGCGAAGGGCGGTGAAATGTCGCAAAGCCACTGTCTTAGGCCACACGGGCCACCAGTGGTGACCTCTGCCATCATCACCATTTCAGTTGGTGCCTCAGTTCACAACATACAACTGCAATGCGGATTGCATGAAACATTGCAAGAAAAAGCTAATCAAGCGCCAGCTGGGGGGCAAAGGATCCCACACCATCTTATACGGAAAGGTGATCCAAACCGATCCCCCCAGAAACCAACGATGACATGCTGTGTCCAAACCCTGGGGTCATCCCTTTTGCCGGGAACCAGCGCATGAAATTGTGCTTTTGATATTTCTGATCTTTGTTTCCGTGGTGTGACTGCGTCCCATATGCCGAAAGCAAAGGGGGGCATCATCCACAGCACCCTGAAACAATCGGACGTCATGACTCATCTTCATGTCCCAGCCGCAGAGTTGTTGCAGTGCCCAAAGTGGAGCAAAAAGTGCGGAGCGGGTTTCTCATCATCCACGTGGAGGTTGACCACGGACAGCCCGGACAGCGAGCAGCTTCGCTCAGCCGTTGAAATCCGAACGTGGTCAGACTCCACGTCTCCATACCAAGGAGCCTGTGAAGCTGGGCCTCTGCTCCTTGGCTAGGCAGTCTCTAGGGAAACCGTGGGTAAGGCTTAGCGTAGGCGCCAAATGTGTCACACCAACATGTTGCACATGTAACTGGTGGCTTCCAAGCAAATCCCAGCAGTTAAAACCAGTAGCCGTGGTACGTCAAGTTGGGGCAAGCAATGGCCACCAACCTAAGGGCCAAATCGTAAGGGCCAAGCCCAAATCATCCCCGATCCAACTGCCTCCAAGCTGCTGAATGTTCAAATCCGACAAAGCCACGCTGCTGCTTTGAGACAAGCACTGGGCGCGACCGCAAAGGCCCTGCACTGTCAGAAGTCCAATCTCCTGGCAGCTACAAGCTGGGGCAACGCAAATGCCAAATGAAAGGTCAAAAAAAAGGTTGGATCTTCTTTTTGAAGTACTGATTTCTTCCCAAGCCCTTCTTTCCCTTGTATCTTTTTCCTTGATCTCTGTTGGTTTCCAAGGGCCGTCCTTCTTTTTCCGCAAATGTTCACGGTAGATGAGAATGAGGAGCAGCACAACGACCAAACAAAGGACCACTTTTGTCGCTCGCGACTCGTTCATGTCGGTGCGCTGAAGCGACAAGGCAACCCATGCTCCACCGAAATTTCTTGGTCCTTACCTCTTGGACCTTTGAAGCAAGAAATGCTCAACGGAAATGGAGATGTCAAAATGTGCCTGGTGAACTTGGACAGGTTTCAAGTTCCATCTTACATGTCAGGCATTTCTTGGAAGCTGGCAGCTGTCCGACTCAAAAAACGCTAAAAATTTAATCCGTCAGAAAACAAGTTGGCAATGAATGCAACAGCCAATGGCTGCTCCAATTTCCTTCCCTGAACATGCCATCAGTGACATCCCAAGCCAACTGTGACATCACGATCTCTGACACGCTACTGGTAGATATAAATCTGCTAGGCTCAAGGTACTTTTGTGAAGCCTCTACGGGGATGAAGTCCACTTGCGCCATCAAAATGCGTGGGAGTTACTCGTGCTTGCCTATTTCAAACAGTTGTTCTTGCCCCATGATGGCTGGAAGGAAATCAGTTTACCTTGGATCTGATCAGAATTTGGCAGCACATCAGGTGTACCCCTTGATATTTGGAGCTCGATATTCTCACCAAAAAGCCTCCCGACAAGCGTAGTTGGGATGGTTGTTGAATGTCTATTGCCGAAAATGGAGGATCATCCCCAATCAATGTTAAGTATGGACAAACATATTGACCATGTATCTTCATGTTATCATGGCATCTGATGTCCATTGTGGGTTGCTGGCCATTCATGATTGCTGGCCATCTCTTTTGACTCAAAAGACTTGCCGCCAACCCCAATGGCCATGATCAACCTTGATCAAACATGAGCCTTGTTAACCTAGGCATATGCTCGTTGTTCCTGGGGTTGCCTATGGCCATACATGATATAGTGTATGGACTTCTGGTCAACCAGTTGACCTTGACCAACATGACCATTTGACGATTACCGTCACCATAACTTCCATAACTAGCTGGTTGTGATCAACCCTTTAACAATTGACCTTCATGGCAAACCTATATAGGTCCACTGTTACACCTATGACTTCAACAACCAGGCAATACACAACTATGGTTGAACCCGGTCCAACCTGTACTACGTTCAAGGTCAACCATTAATCCTCATCGGTAACCAGATTCAACCAGTACCCATGCTACTAATCACTAGCTGATGGTTCACTCATGCTTAACTAATGGTTAACGAATGCTTAACTAGCTTTTTTGCCAGGGCCTCCGGAGGTTTTGCCGTATACTTAACTAGTGGTTAACTAATTGTCAACTCATGGTCACAGGTCAACCTACATCTCACCATGTCCAACTGGCCCTTTTTGCATCGTCATCTCGACATTAGCCGCCAGAGGCTGCACGGCGACGCGCCAAGCGCTGCAAAAGGTCAGTGTCGCCCGCATGCAATCCTCGGGTCAGCAAGGCCATGGGTCACAGCAACGTTCAATGCACATGAAACGGTTGCTAAACAGCCCGTTGCACATTAAGCGAAATGGTACTTGCAAAGGGTTGAAGTTTTTCAGAGACTTTTTGCGCATGAATCACTAGTCCCTGTAAAACAATTGTTCTTGGCAAGTGATGCTGAAAGAATGGGAACGTAACATATATAAAGATCTGGTAAATTATTATGTATATGTGATGAATAATCACCAGCTCAAAGAATGCGGATCTTGCAGGATATGCAGCCCACTCAAGCGGACAACATTTTTTGCCGGCTTTCCTGATGCAAAAAACGCGGCCCAGAAACTAGAGTTGCACCTGGAAAATTCAGAACAGCAACTCTGAAAGTCTTGTACATGCAAATGCCCCAATGCCATTCCCGAGGGTAGCATCTAATAACATCAAAATGGTAGCACTAAGGATCCATTTGTTAGCCAAATCCTGCTTTACACATTTGGCCATGGTCAAGCTCCACACTATACATCTCTAAATGCCCATCTTTTTTTAACCTTTCATATCCCTAGCTGTGCCCTATATGTCCTAATGTTTTCCAGCAAAATCCAGAGGTCACCCTTGGAGATCTGCTTCAAGAGACCAATGAAGCAGCTGCTAAAGCGTGGTTTGGGCGCGTCTTGTGCACGTGGTTGGGGTGGAGGCTGCGTCTTTAGGATCACACCTGGACAGGCTGCTGGTGAGGGAGCGCTAGGCCAGGAGCTGGCAGGAAGGGTTCTATCCAAATGCTTAAACCAAGCTGGAAAATAAAAGTCACCCGGTCTTTGTAGGTAAGCCTTGCTATAAACGACGGAGTTTCCACGCAACCAGGTTCCCCTGATCGGTGATTCTCCCACGAGAGGGAATATCCACTGCAACCCTGGTCTAAAAGTGGCCATTCTTACAATGATCTCTGAGCATCAGGAAGTACATGTACAACGGAATTCTGCGTTAAACAGTTCATAGATTGCACCACATTTAGACGGACTGGCAAAGGTCGAGGGGTTCGTTCAAGGCCAATCGAGGACCAGTCTGGGAAAAAAGGCCCGCAAAACCAAGCGTAAAATAGATTAAAATATAGATACTGACTAATTGTAAGGTCTGTGGAGGCGTGGCGTTCATGCTGGAGGTTCAGAAAAAATAGTGATGCAAGTCTTCAAGCTCATGCGGCTGGCCCTTGCCAAGCCATCCCCCCGGATTTGAACAGCCACATGGAGCAAAGTGTAAAAGAAGGAAATGCCTGTGGAGCAGAATAGCGGTTGAAAAGGACAAAAAGATACAGGATGAAAGATCCTAGCCCCAAATAAGCGCTGCCGTTGGGGAAAGAAAAATCACTGCCGAAATGCATGGCTCCGCCTTGCAACAAACATGAACAACACAAGATTTCCAGTTCCAACATCATGATTGCCCAATAGTATAGTTCTGCCAACTAGACCGGATGCCATATAAAGCCACCACAAGCCACCAACCAATCATGTGATGTTGTATCTCCATCCATCTTTCAATATCTTCCATGCTCAGGTCATTTTCCATCATTTTCCCACCCCAGAAAGTTGCTACAGCCCGTGCTCCCAGCTTCGGTGACCCACCACCCTGGGCCCATCGTTGCGCTGGCACCGTAACCGAACTGTTCCGCGAAGCTGCGACGGCGCGGCTTCGGCGCCGCCGGCGACGGCAGCTCCTCAGGAACCTCAGCAGGGAAGCCATGGACCACCCATCCTCCATGGTAGCAGAGGTGCCACGTAGCATGCTACCCATCATCCATGGCGGCCACTAGCACCATGGAGTATCGGGGATTTATATATATATATATACTATATACTTCCATCAGTTGCCATGTGACATTGTTATTGTGTGCTGTTGGAATCTGCTGTTGGCTACAAGGTGCTAGTTAACCAGCTGCGAGGCGGTTCACACATGTGCTGGTCATTTCAATCTGCCCATCACTGAGGATGAACCACACAAATGCATGTAAATGAAACCTCACCGGATGCATTTTTACGCACCATTGACCACAAAAAACCGAACAAATCGAGGCATGCCCCGATCTGCCAGGGTTGACAATTCGTGAATCTCATGGCATCTCTCAGTGGATTGGTTGACCACCGACATCGACGCATGGAACCTCTGGTGGTGGCAATGCAGCTTGCTGTCGGCGTTGCCGCGCTGCCGCCAGCGCTGTGCCCAAGGCTCCGTTGGAGAAGCTGCGTTGGTTAATGGCTTGAGATGCCTGACCCAAGGCAGCAGCATGGGACCCCAAGGCAGGGCCACCGGGACCCGCCCCAGCCGTCCTTGAAGTAACTTACAGCACTGGCGCTCCGGCGCAAGGACTCCTCTCTTGACAAAGGCCGAAGTTGCACATCGACCTTGGAGGCTTGGAACGGTGACTGAGTTGGCAGGACAGGCCGGCGAGCTGCGATAGCATCCATAGTGGAAAGGCAGCAGGTATATGACATGACTTTAACATTACCTTTACTTCAGCAGTGTTGTTTTCGTTATACGCACATTTGCCTCCTGGACATGGCTGGACCTCAACCCTCAATGGTGGCAACCAGCTGGTAGTCATATATGCAGATCAGTCTATCCTGATTTTCCTTGTCCATCTTGGATGATCTTCGACCGATTATCAAATCCCTCCTCCGCTGGTTGCTTCTAAACTCTTCGTGAGGTGCAATCGAAGGTGCAACGCTTCCACAAGTGGATGAAGTTCAAGATACACTTCCGTCACAAGTATGCATCCTTATGGATCATCACAGCAATTCCAGTGACCTCAATCTTTGGGTGCCTACCCCCTTGTCAGCCCATTGTCTCGCAAGATAATCCATCCCAAAGGCTGTGGCCGTCCTCTCTGGCAAATCCATCTCCTTGGTGCCAGCCCTGGGCGGAATTTGCCAGGGCGATGGACTTCGACAACAACCTCTACATATTTTCATGAGTTATAGCCGATATGATGGTTAACTATAAGGGTTCATTGATTGGTTGATGACACTGGTGGCGTAATACCGCAACACTGGGTTTTACACATAGCTAGTGATATTACTGGTGAACTAATTGTACATGATACTGATTACAGTAAATAATGGTCCAACAATGGTCTTCGATGTGAATCCACGCAATCTCTGAAAATTGAAAGGCAAATCCTTGTTGAAAGCTTTCAGAGCTGGCCTTAGATCTGGACATCCCATACACCCCCCGACTTCGGGATTGAAGTCGTTCACAGGCCATGATTCAGTGGCATCGCATGAGCTATGTTGTGTCAAAACTCCCCTGCGAGCCTTGACAAAGAAGGTTTGCCAGCAGTCTCCTGAAGATCCACCACTGAACACTGACAGTAAAGAACTCAAAATCCAAGCTGCCCAATGAGATTCCAAATCAGCAACACCTAAAGTGCAATAGCAATACCCAGTAGACATGGCAACACATAGCAATACCACCCAATACTAGCAATATCCAACATACATTGCCTGGGTCCAACATCCAACATACATTGCCTAAGGTATTCAAACCTGGCACTAACGATACCCCGTTTGCCATACCTGGGTCCCACCATGTCCAGCACCTGGCGGATGTCACATGCAGATGCCGGCCGCGACAGTGGGACACTGCGCACCACCGCCACGCTGCTCAGTGAGGCGCGATGCCTGGCACCATCGAAGACTTCGCGGGAGTTGCTGTCATCGTTGCGAAGTGAATTGGGTGTGTAATGAATATGTATTTTTATTTGTATTGATATATATATGATATATATTATTGATATAGAGGTTTATATCTATATACTTACCTATTTATACGATTCATACATATGCATACGTAGATTGAGAAACAAATGAGCGGGGGCTATGTGGCATCTATGCCATGTTTTCAACAACTCCATGGATCCTACTGGATGTCTTTCCAAGCTCACCTCCATCAGTGCCTCTGGGCCGCGCCTGGTGATGGCTGCCGTGATGGGTGAGATTGGTGCATCCGCCTCTTCAGGGGCCAATAAATCTTCATCGCTCTCCAACTCACTGGCAAACGGCACCTGGCGAAATGCTGGGTGGAGTTGATTGCTGGGGGCTTGGAGGATGCTTGGGGGATGGATGGTGGATGGATGGTCGATGGGTCAGTTATGTATTGATTTTTGGTTCTTAACCACGATAGTATTCAGAATCATGGAAAATGAGCAAAGTTCTGAACCGTCAATTCCATAAAAAATGGCCATTGGAAAATGAAAGCAGCTCCATACTGTAGTGGGCAATACTTGTTGGATAGTAGTGCTCATAAGCATATTCAATCATGGCTCCTAGTGGTCAAGTAGCCCCTTGGTCTAATAGGAATAATGGTTCCAAATTGATTATATACCTGCAACCTGAATAGCCATAATTGAGCTCCTTATGTTGATGGCACGCAATCAACCCTACCAGCCTCCTCCCTCTCCCCTCCTTCCTTTTACTCCCTCTTCAACCCCTCCTTCCTCTTCCATCCTCTTCCATCCTCTTCCATCCTCTTCCCTTTCTTATTCTCGCTCCTCTCTCTCCATCTCTCTTTCATTCCTTCTCTCTCTCTCTCTGTAAAAATTCATTTGTTATTCTCTTCATTCTGCTTTTCTCTTCTTCTTTCCTCTTCTTTTTCATTTCTTCTCTTTCATTTCTTTTTTCAATTCATTCAATTCATTTCACTCATTTCTTCTTTCATTTCTTTCATTTTCTCCTCTTTTCTCATCTTTTCTCTTCTTTTTGTCGCCTCAAAGTTCTCAGCCGATGTCACCGGCACCGTGGCAGCGCGGACGAAGCCCTTTGAGGGCCGAGCCAGGGCGCCGCGCCTGCATGGCTTCCAAGATGAAACAAACCTCGTTAATAAATGTTTGAATAAAGAAACAAAAATCAGATATAGAAAAATTAATATACAAACAAACATTAATTAATTGTAAATAGATTTTAAAGACACACATAAATATAATTTGTGAATAAGATGTTGAATTTATATGTAGAGCAAACTTTGAAAAGAGAACATTGTGACAATGCAAAACCCATAGAACAAAATAGGAAATAGAAAAAAAGAGAGACAATTACCTTCAGTGATTCTCTGTGGGAATGGCCGGTTGTGCATGCGTAAGTCCTATGGTGCTATCCATCATTATCATTCATGTCGTCACCCAGTATCCATGACCCATCCTCATCCCACTAGTCATGGGATTGTTACTCACAATCGATTGTTGCAGCAAATGGCGCAGCTGTCCTCATGGACGTCAACATGACAATGACTGCTCACACAATCGTCAAAGAGCTGCATCAATGAGTACCACTGTTCACCAACCCTTTGGATAACCAACAACCAATAGCCAACCTTTAACCAACTATAAGCCAAGTGTTAACCAAATCCTTCACCAAAGAAATTCCCAAACCTTTGACCATCAACCACCACACCATACCATCACCGTGTCGGCACCGTGTGGCTTTCCACAGTTGGATCAGCGCACCTTGGGATCGTTACTGTGCTGGAGCGCCGCCAGGGAGCTGAAACCGGACGCGACATAGGCAACGATGGATCTCTGTTCACTGGTGGGTTTTAACCATCATCATCACCGCAACAAATAAATTAGTTCACAAATTACTGATCACTATCATAATAATCAAGTAGTAGTATGTGATTGGTGTTAACTATGATTGCTTTATTCATTATGAGTTCCCCATCGCTAAAGTATGAAATCGGTTTGAATGTCACTTGCATGGTGTCGTGCGAGCATCAATCTGCATGCTCAAGAACCAGTCTTCCGATAGTGTCAACGTGTAAATCAAATCCACCAACTCGTCACACCTTGCCTTCATCCTTCGTATGAAATTTGGGTGATGCTGGTGTCACCTTGAGGATGACTACTTATGATGACTTCTGATCTCTGGTTGCTCCTCACTTCAGCCAAGGCAGCCTCCAGGCAGGTGAGACGGGCAGGCTTTGATCAGCGACAAGAAGCGTGACAACCAATGGATCCAACCAACGCGTCACAGATCCAAAATCAGATCGCATGAAGTCAGTTTTGAACAAAGCCCTTGGTGCCCCGAATTAAGTGCTACGTCTTAGCACTCTGAGCCAGCAAACCGCAAGCAGTTCAGACTCAACGCATGCTGATCATGCTACCAAGCAATAACTCTAATCTCTGCAAGCTGTGGTGAGGAGAGCCCTTCAGAAAGCCGTACTCACCTCGTGCAGTCCGTCCGTTTGAGGCCTGTAGAAAAATGAAATGGCCAACTGTGGACACATAGCACTACCACCAAAATCACGAAGCATTAGATACACAGAACCAAATAGTTATATCAAGTTTAAATAAGAATAAGTTATGTAAAAGTCAGAAACTTACATAATATGTCATAGTATGTTATCCAACTTGGTACCTGTTGCACTTCATCTTCATGACTTCGTTTGCTGCGAATCTTTTTCCACAGCTTCACCAGCCGCAACTCAGCACATGGGACTGGAAGGGGTTCCAGAC
>VSDK01001740.1:1034295-1076193 GCA_009767595.1 Symbiodinium kawagutii | reverse complement strand
GGATGGGAGGCCATCAAACCCCGTGGCCCAGCCGCTCGTAGACGAGGCGGCTTGCGGACCAGTGGCACACATGGCATTTCTGCTGCATCAACCAGTCCTATTTTAAACAAAGACTAGCCGGTGACCTACATTGTTTTTGGAATCGACTGGTGACTAGCTGGTAGCAACATTAAGTGTCCATTCGCTAACCTCTCATCACTTCTGGTTGAACCGTGGTCCCAAGATCCAATCACCCAACAGGGCAGCACTATCAAATCCCATCAGCACTTCTGGTTGAGCCCCTGTAATCCCCTGCAACTGTTCCAATATCCCAAGGTATCCCAACAGGGTCAGCACTAGCAGCTGATCCTTGAGCGGCCCACCGTGTGGATATGTGTGAATCACCCTGGCATCCCCACCCCCAACCTACCACCAGGCCATTAGAGCTGCACAACTCCGTGCGGTTTCGTTCGAAGACCTTCGGATGCCACGGACGTTGCCACGGGTGCACCACGGTTGCCCCCCGTCCCGCGTCGCATGGTGAAAAATATGGGGTCACTTGTGGTGGTTGGATGTGATGAATGGCTGGAAGAGTTTTCACGGTTAGAAAACATGGATGTGTTCAGCATGGGTTAGATACATGGATTTTTGGTAAAACACATTGCGAAAACATGAGCAAACATATTTAGATAATGTTTCGAGGATGCTTTTGAGTTATAATCAACCAAGGCATGAGTTGGCTTGCCAATTCTCCAAAGCGAACGAATAGGGGCAGCAAAACCATTGAATGATGTACTTTGAACTGATTTGACTTCAACCCAAGGAGACTCAACAAACAGGGAACCAATATATACTACGAGGGAACCATAGTTCCAACCTGTGTGGGGGAAAACCTGGTAGCATCCCGAAGCAACTGGTGACTGATCTGCATCAGAAACGACACCAGGCGCCACATGGTGCCACCCTCCAAGGGTACCTCTCCCGTGAGCACATCCGTCAGCTGCACAGTCTCCGAGAACGGCGTCTCCGCCAGCACATCGTGGAGCCTCGGGCTTGGCGCTAGCGGTGATTGGAGGCACTTTCTCGGAGAATCCAAGGCGACCTTTCCATCTCTGTCTGTGCTACATTGACTTATTATGACTAATTACCTTTTCTATCTCTCCTTGTCTTTCTCGTTTCATCTCGTTTCTTGACTTTCTTGTTGTTGTCTCTCTCTCTCTCTCTCTGGGTTCTGAATTCGTGATAGCACATCTACACGCACCAATGTATTGCTTGTATGTAGCTAATCCAAGCGATCATGCATGGAATCAAAGAAGAAAAACTCGAACTTTGCAGTATCTCAGTGTGGGTTCTTTCAGCCCCGCGCTGGATGTGCGCCCATGCCTCCTCGTCAGTGTAGTTCCTTGGCGAAGGCGATGGCATCACCACTCTTTTCTGCCACCGTTTGCGACAAGGATCTGCATGGTTTGTGCCAGCATCCACTTAGATCTTGCCAGCAACGCTAGATCTTCCTTAGAGCACCATGATTCTGCATGAGCACCGCAGCAGGCTACCAATTTTATCCGCAGTTTCCGACGATCAAATGGAGTGCTTTCTGCAAGACCTCTAACCGTCGGAAAACGCGGAAAGTGATGCTGGCGACCCAAAAATGCATCGCTCAGTATTTACTGAGTGTGAAGCGGAGGCAGCAAATTGATATAAGATGCAGAAACTGAGAAACTGCTAAACTGTCAATTGATTTCCTCCTACTTCGCAGGAGCAGTTGTTAAAGTCATGAAGCAAAGGGAGCTGATTGCAGCTATCCCTGGAACATGGTAAGCGCACATGCCTTCAGTCTGTGTCAGCTTTCCACTGAGCGTCAGTCTGGTTCAAGGAAGGGCCGTCGGCAACATCAAGGAGCACAAGGAGCAGAGCAAGCTGATGGCAGCTGTCTGCGCATTCCCCAAGTTGGCACCCTCGCCCGCGAGGTCCTTCGTGGTAGTTCCATTCGAATCATCGGTGGTGTTTGTTGTGGTGCTGGTGGAGCTAGTGGAGCTGGTGCTGGTTGTGCTGGTGGTGCTGGTGGTCCCTTCTTCAAAGCTGGCCGCAACTTGGAAATTCACCTGAGCAGCGGCAGGTTCCAGCCGCAGCTACGCATGTGGACCGGGTCTGGTTGGTCAATAGACTTGGGATTTCACATTCATAGAATAAAAATTGTAGAACACAATCTTCATAGAAGAAGAATTCTGAATTCATGAATTAATTAGTCCCAATTAACACCATTGACGGTCATCAACTGCTCCCGCTCCCAGAGATGATTGACCGCATGTTGTTTTGAACAACGTCTCCCATAGCGCGGTCACATTCGTATCATATCCAATCATGTTCATAATACACTGCAAATAGAACGCCTATGTGCAAGTGCTGGCTACCCACCTGGTCGTATCCAGATCCCACCGCCGTGAAGACCATGATCACATCGTTGGCCTCCAGCAGTCGACGACCATCACGGCCGCCGGCCAGTTCACAGGTGAAAGCCACCTGGCAACCAGCGGAGAATTACGGCTTTCCATGCATGGAAGTACTCATTATACTTGTTGAAGCTTGACATAGCTTGACACACTTATATAACCAATAACCCATACGACGAATATCCGCTTGAAGGAATGAACTGATGTTAGAGTAGGAAACACCACCAAGAATGTGTGGCACACCATGGCACACCATAGTTTTTTCTTTGGATACATCCAGTCCAGTATGGCCAACTCTGATCGGTGATGAGGAAGGAGTTCTCAGACACCTCCTCCCCACTAGGCCCCCACAATGCTTGAAACCGTCATGGTGACTGGCGCCTGCTCATTGGAAGAGATTGGATTCGAGGTGCAAATCGGCATGGGCTGCGCTTCTTCATCGAAAATCTCGTAGTCCCCGCTGCTTCGGAGAGCCGAACGATCATAGATTTCCACCAAACCAAAGTCCGTGCCGTCGCCCGCTGCCAGGGCGTTGCCATCACTCTCATCGTCACCATCGCTACCCCCTGGAGGGCTGGACAGGACAGGTGTGAAAGAGATGAACCGTGATGAACTTTAGAACCTCCAAACTGTGGAAAAATTGCAAAATAGAAATGGTCAGAAGAATCCAAGGAAAAAGCGGCAAAAAACCGGACCTGGACCCTTGCCCTCAAGCAGCCTATCTGGCATACAAATGTAAAGATTGCCTTGCGGTTTGATTTGCGTGGTACCAGTACGTTCGGCCCGTCTTGAACCCCGCATTTAACCCTATGTAATGGAAAGTGCGAAAAAATGCTCTGGGGACCTGATTTTTCTGGTATTTCCTATGAGTTTCGCACGCTCTACAGCGCAAAAAATTATGCAAACCGGCTTCCTCGAGATGTATTCCGTGTTCTGGTTTCCATGAATTTCCTCCAGCTTGCATTTCACCTTGCTTTGAGACACCAAGCAAACGATCAACATGCAACCTTGGGGTCTGATTTGCGCGATGTTTCGTCTACACATGTCATGTGCAAAGCAAATTATATTTTATTTGTGCTGCATTTTATTTGAATTTCGAACTTCCAACATGAATTCTACAGCATCCAAACCTCAAACCCCCGAAACCGAAGGGTAAACCATGTATTCTCTGGGGCCAAAATGAGAAAACCATAAATCTTAGGGACAACATTTTTTGTGTGCCTCAAAATCTCGCAGCCCTTGGAATGAAAACCATGCTCAGTTTCGGTCTGAAGATACATAAAGTAGTCCGTGGCTTAGCTTCCAACCTGCCGTGAAGGATTCACGATGGTTTTGCATTGCTTAAATCTGAACGTATTTTGGTGTGGTTCTAAGGCATGCGAACATACCTGGGCATCACCAACGTAACCCCCTGTATAACCCTCAGCAGGATGTGTGGGGCTGCCCACAATACCTGCCCAAATGTGGCAGTTTTACGCGGTTTCCCTCAGGTGAAATACATTAACGCAGCTTAAGACTTGTCATTTTCAGGTGGTGGGTTCATTACGGGTGTCCCTATGCCCCCTACACGCTGTGAGTGGATCATTGGAGGATCTGCACAGCAGCCATGCGTGCCAGTTCCACCATGAAGATTGCCACCTGTGTTTCCCATCTCCCACCAGGACTTCCAACGTGACTCCCACCTGCCAACAAAGAAACTCTTCGATCATGACGGCTCTCCACTGCGCTGGCAGCCACTTGTATGGTGATGTTCTCAGTCAACTCGCTGATGTTTTGCGAGATGAGCTTTCGATACGTGGCATTTCCCGTGCTGTTCACCATGGATGGAGCATCACCTTGCAGGTCACGGTAGTAGATATAGGAGTAGTAGTTACAACGTTCCATGGAATCACCACAGCCCCGAGTAGACGCCACCCAATCGGTATTTCCAGGGGCCATGTAGTCGGCATCCAGCAAGGCTGCTTCCATGGTCTGACCACTGTTGTACTTCTCATAGTAGGCTTTCCGGTTGATGCGGCAACGGCCCTCAACAATCTGCCAGGCAACACAAGGGTTCAGCTGATTACCTGGGGCAAAGCTGACTTTGTTCCTCCCAGGCGCCCAAAAATCATTTTCTCAACACAAAGCTGCTGAGATTTTAAAAGAAATCAGCAAACGCCAAGATGCCCTCATCATCTGTCTCCACCACACCTCCCATCTGGGGGATCCAACTCAAGCTCCGACATTGTTCACAACAAGCTTCAGCATCCGCAATGGTGTTGTAAATGAGGGTCGAATGGCATCCACCATCTCCGGTGTCTGCGGGGTCGCAATCATGGTTGGGAAGTTCAGCGCCCATGGAATAGATCTCCCCCTTGGGCAGGTTGGTAGAGGTTTGCAGGTTCAAGCGCTTGAAGCCACCATCCACAACGCAACCTCAGAGGAACATGGGAAAATGGAGAAAGACTTCGACGCAGGAACCGCAAATGGTTCATGCGCGTTCAAACTAAATAATCCTGGCACCAATTCATTCATTCTCCCATGAAGGTCATCCAAGAATGAGACAAGTTCAACTATTGGTGCTTCCACAAAGGGTGTGCCCTCCAAGAATGGTGGTTTCCTTCGCATGCAAACAGGCCTGGGGGAACACTGGCCAACCTATTAATTAATAATGGTCTGTTCACGGTCAGCCCAGCATAGCCCAGCAACGTCCGCCAGTATGGAGGTTTGCAGCATCTGCGGCTCCTGCTGCATGACGATAGAAGAGACGTCCCGTACCGCAGCGGGTGTTTTGGTACTTCACTGACCTTGCACAAATGAATCCCAAGCATGTTGGGATTTGTGGCACGAATTGTGAGAAACACATCTGCTGGTTCAAACCTCTCAACTCAAGTATACATGAAAAACTGAATGGATTTGATCTGCCACTGGTTGCAAATCTCCTTTTGAAGAACACTCCAAAATTATCCGAAGATGTCTTCTCTTAAAATGTTGTCATCGGACTACCGGGTGACTACCCGGCACAGGATTGGAATGGTCTCTGCCAGCAGCCTTGAATAAATGTTTGAAGGGCTACTGCATGTCAACATTCGCACTTTCGTCCCTTCTGCCATGTCAAACAAGGACCAAAGACATGATTTTTTGGCTGACAATTTCAGCCTCCCCGACGAGGAATCCATGTTGGCGTAGATGATCTTTTCCCGATCTACACGACATTGGCCATTCTTTAGCTCAAAGAACAAAGCAGCACCACCTTCGCTCCAGGTGGATTTTTCAAAGGTCATTGCCTTCAAGCAGCACTCGAGCTCAGTGCTGGCTTCGAAGTACTGGGAGTAGGGCAGGGGTTCACCGGCATAATTTGGCACAGTACCCCCGTAGGTCGAACCCCAGCCGCAGCCCAAGTCTGCATCTGCCAAGAGCCATTTCCCAACGTTGTTGTTGGGCGTGTCGTGCGTGCAAGCAGGACGCCCCTCGGCATCCGATCCGCAGGTCCACGGGTTTTCTGCGGTCAAGGCATCTAGCCCCGCGCAGGCCAATTGGGCATCAGAGATATTGGGCAACTCGTCTGTCCAACTTCGGTCCACGCAAGTGATCATGTCCCTGCCACAGCCGTAGCCTGGAAAACAAGCCACTCCAAACTCGGCGTTTTGTTGTGCTGTGCCCACTCCAGAAGCCTGTTTCTGGCAAACCACTGCATCACCAGCGCTTGCACCAGCGAAATAATACCGACACTTGGAAGGACATCGGGCATTTCCACCTGAACAGTTGGAATCCAACTATGCTTCCAAGGAAGAACACAGAACAAACAATCCTCAACCACTGGATCAATTCGGTGTGAGTAAAAATCTCATGAGCTGAAATGATCAGTGAAAAATGTACGGTTGGGGTCATCCACAGGCAGCATTGTTTCCAAGTCCGCCATTGGCATGGGGAGTAGGTCAGCAGTAGAACATGTATGCAGAACTCTGAGCTGAGCTCAAGTTGATGCGACAAATGCTGAGCTCCTGAACCAAGGGATGCCCCATCGTGTTTCATATATAAACACATTCATTCAACACGTTCAAAACACCAGTCTTAGCCTGTGAACTCCATTGATTTCTCTTGGTGCCGACCAGGTCACTTGGGTTCAAGTACGTGTCATCCAAGCGCAAGCGGGTGACCCAATCGATGGTGGTGGTGGTTGAGGTGGTGGAATTCTGTGAGGCCAAGGCCGTCACCAGAAGAGCCATCACGCTGATCACCGGCTTCATCGTCACAGTTCGAGGTGCGACACTGGTCTCTTTGAGCCGACTTGGGTGGCAACTGGCGCTACAACATGCTACAACACGGCAAGCAGCTCGCTGACAACCACCTCAAATTGAAATAGTGGTCAGAGAGCAGCAGTTGTGGGGATGTCCCAGCCTTATGCCATGTTACTTTTTGCCAATGTTTCTGACACTGGTGCTGATACAACACCACTAGCTCCTGAGCTGCATTCTGTGGGCCTAAGGCCCTGTAGTCAAAGTGAGGTTTTAGCAAAGGAAGGGATGTGAGCAAGTGGAAATGCAATGCCATGAATATCTGCAACATCCCGCCGTCCAAATTCTTTGCCAACTTGAGGATTTCAAACACAATGTTTACATCAGCATCCGAGCGGATGATTGGCAAGCCACTTGGCATCCTTGTGCGTAAACATGGAACCTGAAGAATCTTGAGACATGGGTCCTCCAACCGCATCCGATACACCACTTGCCATGCCATAACTTCGTCCTCCTTTCACAATGCCCTGGGCCAAGCCACACAGCAACCAGCACCGCAGATCCAGGGCCCTCGGCAAAGTAAAAACTTTGTCAACAGGGAAAGCTGACAGTCCCGGGCAGCTTGCTTTACAAACCGTAAGTGCACTTGTTGTGAGTTTGTGCTGTGAAACATCCAAACATGATCTGCATGGGGCCCACTCGATGGCCCCAACTACTTGCCCGGAGTTATCCAAAATAAGTTGTCCAGGTCAATTGCCCGTTCAAGAAATGAAGTGTCATCCTACTGAGAATGCTATTATAGAGCTTAGTACCGGATCGCCCATAGCATTGTCCACACCACCCGCGCCACGTTTTGCGACCGGAAGGTCGAATCTGTAGTCTTCAAAAACTTCAAGCTCACCTGATCTCACCTGTACTTGAACCGATCTGAGTGATGAACCTTCCAGGCCCAAGCCAATAACCTGCAAGGGCACCGCAAGGGCACCGTTGAATGGATCACTGATGGACTTCCCAAGAGATTCAACTCCCACTGCCTCCAGGATGCTTCACCATAGACGGGCAAGGTGGCCTGCCCCCATGGCTTATTGCAAGGCTTTCAGTGAGGTTGGCTCAGTTTGCTCCTTCAAACCATGCTGCTCAGCCAAATTCATACAGGTCCTTGTATTTCCATACCCAATGCGTGGTTGTGCTCAGTGAGTTCAACTGCCATCAACTGCCCAGGTCAGCTGTTTCCGCATTGGACCTCTCGGATTGGCAAAGCTTTGTGCAAACAGGTCTGCGCCTGCCAGGAGCCGCGGCACTTCTTGAGAGCAGATAGTAAACCTTCGAGTGCACCGGAGATCGTCGTATCTCGGGCCTGGTGGCACAGCAGGTCCCTAGCCCAGCCAATCGGATGCCAGGTGGTTTCTAGGAATCGTCTCGGCTACAGCATGTGCACCCGAAACAAATGGGGATGATACCGATACCCCTATGTCACTAGTCAGGTGGACATCCCTAGAGGCTAGAGCAATGATGCTCCCTGGTGATATTAAGCTTGGAAACTGAGTATCGTGAACTTTCTGGCAGTGGCCACAAGCTAATCGCATCATATTCCACTTGACGCCTACAAGACCTGGCGGCGCCATGATAGGATTGCGAAATACTGCGAAGGAAGCTCCCTGTCAGAAACCAGCTCCAGCGGGAAAATGGGTTTCTCTGTATCAAAAACCATGGTATCATTAACGACTACTAGCAGTCAGTGACCAGTCTGATTCACTATCAGCAGTTGATGAACCATTGTCAGTCAGTCTTGGGATTAGCTACCATTGTTGAACCATTGTTGAACCTATGTTTGGTTGTAGACCGTTGTTGAACCAGTACAATTCGCAGTTGTTGAACCATTGTTAACTAGTATGCAGTAAACTGACCAGTCTTGGGATATTACCATTCATTACTACCAGTCATTCTCCTGTATTTTGAACCAGTTCCTGGTTACCAAACATGGTAACCGACGCGTTTTGGGATGGTCATGGCCACATCCAATTCCGTCCTCGGGGGCTGCTCTTCGCAAGTGAACGGCGAGCCGATGACGCAAACCCAAGGCCTGCCGTGGCATGGGGGATGCCCAGGCGAGCGTCACTCCCCATGGTTACTTCAAGGGCGTTCAGCATCCAAGTGTGGCATGACCAAAAACCAAAAAACAAAATAGCACAAAAACAATTAAACACCAAAACCAATAACTGTGACTTTGGCCGTTTCATCGAGGCAATACTTGGATCAAGCCATGCACTTGTCCAGCAACAACTACGACATTCCACATTGGAGAAGCAGCATGCGCTGCCATGTGCGCCTGGCCCCACATCACAAGCCGTGGCCCTGGTAGAGTCAGTGAGGCCTGCAGGGTGAATCACAGTGAGTCATGGTGAATCATGACGGTTCTTCACGGTTATCAGTGTGATATATGCATACATAATTTTTAAGTCATGAATATCTCAAAAAAAACATGATATTTAGCAATCAATACCAAGGGCTGAGGGTAGCAAAGAAATGTAAAGTAAAGAATGACTGTCCCTGACTTCTTTGTCACTGGCTGTGAGGCTTATGGCAGCACTGGTGCCAGGTGTTCAAAAAGCCGCCTTATTGTGAAGAAGTGGTGTATGTAGCAACAGATTTGCCGCTTCCGAGGAAACATGAAACGCGACATTGGGACCATTTGTTCAATGATCTCAACTGGAGGCACGAGCATCCCATAAGATACCCCACTTGATCCACTTTGATAGACTTCGGGGTCTCACCATTACCACTTGGTTGGCTATGTAAGGTGGGGCCCCCATGGGCCCCTGGTTATAAGCTGCATAATAAGCCATGACCGCTCCCAAGCAGTGAACGTTGTCAAGCCGCTACAGTGGCCGCAAGGGCTCGTGGCCCGAAGTGAGCGGCGCAGCGATCCTGGCGAAGATGGTGGGATGCAGCAGTAGACTGTGACCCTCAGATGGATATCAGAACATATTTTACTATATATGTACATAAAAAACTTTTTTAAAAAAGTATTGGCTGATTCTTCGTTGATTGTTGGTTTATTACTGGTTCATGATTGGTTTATTCTTGGTGTATTATTGGTCTATTCTTGGTTTTTTCTAGATTATTATTGGTTAGTTGACTGTTGGTTGAATTTTGGTTAACTATTGCGACTATTGCAACCTATTCCCATTGATAGTAAATAATGATGGATAAATAACTGTGACCAACATGGCTGATTAGTGGTTGAAAAAAACGTGATTATTTATCAACATGTGGGAAATCACAAAAGGTTTAAAACCACCAGCCAGCATTTGGTTCAATAAGGAGGGCCAGGTCATCTTTCAAGGTGCGATCTTCATGGAGGACTTTCTTCGGGTGCACCTATTCTTGCTGGAAGACTGAAAGACTATCAGGATACTAGGACCACTTGTCCATGTCCCTAGGTGTACCCCACTGTGCACTGGTCGCGTGCTACCCGCTGGTGCTCCGCTGCCATGGCACCGGGTCGTGCATCTCCCCACAACTGAGAGAAACTTAAGGAGCAGTTCCCTGTTTAAACACTTACCGCAGGTTATGGACTTACTCTGATGCTTGTGCTTGACTAGTCCTGATGAGTGTGATGGCCATGATGGCCTTGTTCGGTAGCAGTTTCTCAGCGGGACCTCTCCTCGTCGTGATTCTCGGTGAAATGGCACAACTGGCCTGTGGATGTGATGCTGGGAAGCAAGCAAACCAGGAGCTGACTTCGGTTTGAACTTCAAGGCAAATATGTACTATGTACCAAATGTCAATATTTGGCCTCCCCCCAACAAATGTGCTACTGACATCTACTGGCAACCATTGACAAAGTTTTGAAACCTACTGCAACATGCGAATCTCCAACCGAGAATCAACAAGCAACCTAGTGGACAGCTCCCGCCTGCACCCATGCATGGATGATTGTACAGGTGGCCCCTCAACTTGTCCATGTGCCCTTCGGTCAGCCTGGCGCCATGAATCATGTGACTGGAGCCAACTGGGATTTGTCTCAGCCACTCAGATATGCAGGTGTAGCAGCTTGATCGTTGAGACACAGATTTTCAGAGCGTATCTGTGCCAGTTGACCAGAAGCAGCCAAGAGTGTAGTCGTCGCAAGACAGCCACAGACCAAAAAGTCTCCACCCATGCCCAAACCTAAACAACCTACATCTTATGTAGCCAACCTGCATAATAGTACTAGTACCATCAAGTATCATGTAATATCCTTATAGGCTCATGGCTCTTTGTGCCTCAATACTAGCACCATATGAAACGATAGAACCATAAATCCATAAAGTCTAAAGTCTCCTTATGCCCAGCCCAGGCACACACACTATGCCTAGACTACGCTCCTTACACCATGGCATCACCTCACATCCCTCGCCTGTCATACATGACTTTGTCATAGGCAGCGCTGAAACCCTGCCGCAGGAGCTCCAGCATGGTGCCACGTGGCAAGATCTCATCCTGGGTGAAATGGAGCTGCACGGGAAAGCAAAAACGCGGCTAGCGGTTTGTCAAAGCATTTATGAGATTTTATGAGCTAGTTTCATCAATTTTGGGCTCCCTATCTTAAGAAACCACCAAATACGCTTATGGTATGATTTGCTTTCCTCTTCTGATCATCTTTCTTCAGAATATTGGACAACATCGAACTGCACGCAAAGCTCTGGCTAGCAGAATCATCGGAAATTCATCCATCACCGATACCAACGTAGCATGAGTGATTCTACATTCTTCTTGCAACCGGTGCGCACCACACAGCCAACAACGATCAAATGGACTTTGTATATGTCGCCTCGAAATGCCTTGAGTACGCAGTGTTCCTCCCTATCAATAAAGGTCTTATTAAGGGGTTAACGAACATCACTACTAACCATCAGCAAGCGGCTTACGAACCATGAGCCACCTGTTTCTGGGGAGAGTCACGGCCCATGATATCACGCCACAGCCACGTATTCATAGCACTCCGCCACCAAGAGGAAGTCTGGATGGTCTCGGTGGTTGCCAGCAGTCATCAAGCTACAAAGGGATGATGGTCTAACCAGGCAAACCGTGCCCCTCAGCATTCTTAGAGCATCCACTCCGACACTCTGGGCACTCAGAACTCATAACGAAGAAGGCAAGTGTCTGTTTTGGCTCGGCTCTGTTCCAACGTTTTTTGGGAGTGGCTTCTCTCTTGATGAGTCATCTTGCGGCATCTTCAGTACCCATCTCCCCCAAGGCATTTCATATCGAGCATCGCTTTCGAAGTTGCGGAAGCGCCCAAACCTCAGGGTGCTCAACAGCTGAGCCAAAAAGTCATGGGGGGCCCAACTGCGTTGGTGTCTCATTGCACGGGTCTTGAACTAAATGCTACCTCCACTCCCTCCAACAAGTTACCACTGGAAAGCTTCAGTAAGCAGCACCGTTAACCCAAGACTGGTCAGGATGAAGATGGAAGCGTAGGCAGCAACCTTCCATGCCCGTCTTTTTTGAGCCCGGAAACCCAGAATTCTTCCTTCGGTCGCTGGAACCCCTGTTCTCGCAGCAAAGGACCCCAGGTCCTTCGATCATGGGCCCGTGATGTGCCACTGTTTTGAATGTGTCCTTTGTTCAATGCATGGTCGGTCTGAGATTGAATCGTGGCCCACAGATCTCCCCTGCTAAGTCCTCACCAAAGCATCTTTCTTCGTGTGCCGTGTCAACAACTATCCACAATCTAATTGCCTTTCACTTTAGCACGGCAAGATGATGCAACATGACATGCAATCGTTGGCTTCGAGGAAACTTGTCCTCGAAGCAGCTTGGTCAATTTCCAACTACTGTCGGCCAAACATTATCAGCATCCATGGCAGTGTGTGAGCCAGCAACATCCCAAGAATTTCTTGACCACCTTGAAGAATGCAAACCCCAACCGCAAAATTGGAAGCATTGAACTGTTAGGAGACAGTGCCCAAGGATTGGTCAGAACGGGAAGCATTGAGCTCTTCAAACAACTGCCATGCCCCAATTTCTTCCGAGCTTAGACTTAGTCTGGCCTCCCTTCCATTGGACCGCCCTGCGACGCCTTTCCACCACGTCGTTGACACAGAGCATGGCCATGTCCACACGCATCGCGTCACAGCGCTCAGCAAGGTGTAACAACTCTTGGAGCATGTGCTGCCGACAGGTCTCTGACCTGCAGTGATCTGCAGTGGTTCTGATGAGTTGGCAGTTTCAGCGTCTTTTTCGGCATCCTTCAGCCTTCAGAACAGAATCAAAAAACTCTGACTCTGGAAGCGGATCTTTCCGCCAGAAGAACTCTCTACATCTCCCACCATCATTTCTTGCTCTCTCCACCGCCATCTCCAAATTTTCATTTGATTGTGATATGCACAGCGCAGGGCCATGAATGCCCTGCACAAGGCTGTTGATGCTTGGAAATACCAACTTGCAATGCAGCACGCAGCAACACATGCTGCACAGCCATGTCCACAGCTCGAGGGCCATGGACTTAGCCTTCCGTCGCGTCACCAATAATTCAGCTGGGCGGTGTCTGTCCAGTCACCAGAGTATGGGTCACGACCAAAGACGACGTCACCATTTCGACCTGCACCCAGGTTTTGCAGTGCAAAGGATTGATCATGATTGATCTAGCTGCTCATGACCAGCATGAAACTCCCCACGTTGATCATTTTGTAGCCCCAAATGCCTATGGTTCAAACATCAGAAAAAGGAAGTCTCCCTGCCCAAAGTATGCAACATTATGCAACCCTTTCTGACTCAAAGGCGCCAAATGCTGCAGGTCTGTGCTTCCTACATTGGTGAGGACTTTCTTGCTGAATCTCTTCCTTTGATGGTGAGCTGGGCATGAGCAACGCGGCCCTTCTGTGACTCTGTGCCTTTGATGAAAAGGCCGTCCTTTTCGATCCAAGGGCTATCTCTTGCCATGTGATTTGGCCTTGGTGTAACACTTTGCAGTTGGATCTCCCGAAATAGCTTCGACTAGACCACAAACAATGGATGTAAGCGATCTAAACCATGGCTAGCACCTACCTTTCAGGGGGAACCTTGGCTTCACATCGCTCCCCATCTTGAAGATCTAGCCGTACGGCCATCATCTGCGGCCTCTCATGGCTGCCAAGCAACACAAAATCCACCATCAACGCCACGCCTTTGGCAGCCAATCTCTGACGGAAGTGTGCCAAGTCCTCCTGTGGAGTGATGCCAAACTGACTGTGCTTAGCAACATGCAGCCACCAACATGATGTGAGTTTGATCGCTAACATGGTGACATCACTAACTCACATGATTCTTAGCTTGATCACTGACATGATGTCACAATTATCACGTGATCAAACTACCATTCATGCTGAGTCTTAAGGAATGAATCGGCAATGAGTGAAACTAGCGTTCTTAGCAACCACTAGCCATGCTTGAGTGTCCCTGATGCCACCTTGCCAGCGCAACATGGCTCCTCTGTCCCCAGCGTCGGATTGCAAACATATTCGTGGATGGCATATGGGGATGCAATGCAGTCATCTTCGGTAAAATCCTTGGCCAACGAGGCTAGCAGCATGCACAGTCACGTCGACGATCCTTTCAGATTAATCATGAACTGGTTGGTGCTTTCAACCTCTATGAAAAATATTAGTCAAGCAGCCAACAAATCAACAAATAGTAGGGGCAAAATGTTTAAGACCACCAACCAGTGAAAGGTGAAACAATGATGTGGAACTTAAGACCGAAAACGGCAAACACGCAACTTCATTGCCCTTCCTGGCCAAATAATAAGATTGCCAGTAGTTACTGGCAGCAAGTGGCACCAAAACCCAGGGGCAAATTCCTTTCGGGAACAAAGCTATGTGCTTCCAGGTTCCGCTAGACAGTTGCGAAAATGTTGGCAACGCCCGGGATCTGCCAGGTCATGTTGCCGACCATATGGGCCTCCCAAATGCTTGCCATTTGCTGGGGAGCAGTCTGAAATCCTACGCCCAGCGAGTCAGACATCGGCACACTTCTAGACCGGGGATGTGGGTGCGGCTCGTGGTGTCACATGTTTCAAGATTCATTTCAGTGGTGCAGTTGCATGGTTGTGTCAGCAACAGCCCCTGCCTAGCTGCCAGCAGCCTGCAAAGCGGGATGGCCCATATTCATCCATATGGCCCCAAGGGGATGGTGACTCGACATGGGGAAGTTAACCAAGGAGTGATCACTTCATATGGCCAGTAGATGCCAGTGGACATCAGTGGATGCCAGTCTTCCAAAGGCACCTTGAAGCCAAAGAACATCTGTCCCCACAGACAGCGCCGTGTCCAACTGCTCATCTGACACGTCTCGGAGCTGATCCACCTGTGCCAGTGAGGAGGCGGGCAGAAGTGAGGCGGTCAAGCAACTGAGATGGACTGCCCGTGATGTCAATGTAACATGGCTATAGATGGCTGCCATCTCGTTTCACTGGCAGCATGGGTGAGACATTGCAACCTCCAGGTGCTTCCACTCATGTCAACCCATGCCATCACCTTGATGTCGTACAACCAAGGTCTCGAGTTCAGCAGCAGGATGGTAGGGTGCTCTGGAATGGGGCAGTGACTTGCAGCACCGCTTTCCGACATGGGGAAACACTGCAGCACGACAAGGATAAGCAATCACCATGATTAACCCATCATAAGTTGGTTCAAAACCCACCTGCGGATATCAACCAACCATGGTCAACTTGGTCAACATCATTGGCAGTTGCTGCCTTGCTGCACAAGTTTCTCCCAGTCCGTGACCCTTTGCTACTTTGGCGTTCTGGAAGTTGACACTACTCTTGGGCACAGCAACGTGCCATGCTACTCAGCATAAAAGTTTGAATTCTGATAAGTTTGGGAATAGATGCTTTGATTGTGCTTAGAAAGTTGGGGAAAAAGAAGCTTTGATTGTTCAATCTCCATCCTCCATTGCAGTGCCATTGGCCGAGTCAGAGCCAGAAACTGCAACCAATCAGCTGTGACCGGGTGAGCGATGCAAGTGCGAGGCTGCTCCAAAGCATAGGCTATTGCATTCTTAAACTGCACTGGAGATTGTGCCGTGACCTCGTGCCGTGTGTGCTTCCAAAGCCCTCGTGGCCGCCACCTTGTTTCTTCCATATCGATTCTCCAGAAAAGAATCATCATGACCAAAAAACAAAACCTACATCGCTTCAGCAAACAAATCTACCCGATGCAACGTGTGCAACAAAGTTCCGCAACGAAAATGTTGTCGTCCGTTTAATCTCAAGCTTCGAATCCCTCCAGGTCCTCAGCCCCATTTTTCTTCCACGCTTCTGATGCCTGTCAGCGACCACCTGCAGGCCCCGGTGGCCCTCCCCAATGGTATCGCAGCAAGTCAGTCACGTGTTGGGATGGACCAGTGGACCAGTAGTCAAAACAAATATGTTCATTCAGTGGCTTCAGCAGTTAGTTCTTGCAACATGATTATTTTTCCTATCTTTTTACTAGAGATTAAAAAACAACATATTGTTACCCTATACATGTTGTATAGATTTGGATCCTTCTAGATCCTAGTACAAGTGTTTCATTTTTCCTGAGATCATAATGTAAAACAAACAAATTGCCGTTCCAATCGCCAGCACTTGCGGTCCAGTCTTCGGACCTTCGAGTTCAGCTAGGCATCTGGAAGCTCAGCCTCAGCACTCCACACAGAAAGTGATACTTGCAAGGGTTGCCTCTCAGGGTGTATGACTACTGAGGTATAACCACAAAACTGTAACCACAAAACTATCACCAAACTACCAGGTTCTAGTGATCAAACCACAAAGCTGTAACCAAACAATCAAGAACTGATCACTTTTATGGGAAAGTTCTGTTGTCTGATTTCATGAGGCACTAGTTGTGCAGGCCATGAGTGCACATGCAAACCCACCGTTACTACTGGCGTGATCTGGGGTAGCACAGGTCATGGGAATTATGCAGCAAATGGTCAAATTAATCAATAAACCTTCAGTCATTGCCATGACTGACATCACTGCTATCACCTACTGCATGTGAATCAATGGCAATGATGATTGTTATATCTATCTATCTATCTATCCATCGATCCATCCATCCATATATCCATCCATCCATATATCTACTTGTTCATGCACATACATAAACATATTTATATGTCTTTTCTTCAGATTTATCTTGAGCCAATCAATAGTGCTAGCAGTTGCAACTCCTAACCCACTGGCATCGCTGTGGCCATAGCGCCTGGTGCTCCGGCCCAGCACCTGAGGTCCACTGCCATCTGCCGCGTGAGCTGTTGAGCCAAAGCCTCGGGTGGCGCAATGGATCCGCGGCTGAGATCAACTGACGTCATACGGAACTCCTGGAGACTCGAGGTGGGTCCCATGGGTCATGGATAGTTGCAGCTGGGAAGTTGACACTGGGCATATCTTAAGCACTTGCTCAGTTGGTAAGTTGACAATTGCTGGGCATATCTTAAGCATCTTCTCAGTCTTATGAATGGACCGTGGGGATGAAGTGGCTTGGTGAAAGGAAGAGGTGGACGAACGATCTCAATGTTCTGTTGGCTTTGATGTAAGAGTTCGTGTACCACAACCAATGCCAAGGTAACAATTGGTTAGCATTGGTTAGCCTGCTTGGACTGGAATGGTAGACCTTAAAACTATTTGGCTGGCCTGGATCCTATCACTGCCCAAACTGTTTTGGACTGACAACACAAGGAATACATACGGCTACAGTATGCAACCAATAGAGATCCCACATCCTATTCCCTCATATTACCTCTCAAGAATCATGAAACGATGCTCCCTCCCAGTGATCTCATGATTCTCTTAGCCATTCTCAAGGCTGGCAGTTCCTCAAGTGCCATGGCCATGTGCCACCATCGCCCAGTAGCCTTGACACGAGCTAGGATGGCACTGCGCTCCTGGGAGCGGTGGAGCGCGCTCTGAAGTGATGGCCATCCATAGAAAGAAATTGGGAACACCCCCAGAGATCCCCCAGAGACCAAAGAAGTTTGAGGAGAAAGACTTTCAGGTCCAGCTGTTCAATGTCACTCTCTCCTGCGAGCCCAGTTGTAAGCAATGATTTGCGGTTGTCTTTTCCATGTTTAAATGCACCAGGAGCTAGATCTGGTTTCTTCAAGTGCTGTATGGCAGCTCAACTCAAAGATCAAGCAGCTTGGACGATTTCACTTGTCAGCCGTTTTCGATTGGCTTGATCGCAAACAAAGGTCCTTCTCCTTGTTGGGCAGGAACCTGTGGCCAGAAGTGCCCAAGTGCTGACTGGTCATTGGCAACCAGTTTCACCAGAATCAGCTTATTCACATTCTTACAACGTGACATGACGAGTCATCATCACAGTCCAGCCTACCGGGTAGTCTGTCTACAGGTGGTGATCCATGAATCCATGATCATACCAATGGTCAGAAGCCGTGGAAGCGTGCAGCAATCCTAATTCATCTCGGCAACAACCCAAAGTTTCAACGACTCTCTAGACAAGCTGACCCGGAAGTGGAAAATCTACCCGCCAGTTCCTGTGGATCATGGTGGTCCTCACGTTTGTCTCGGCGTTTCAGCCGCGCCTTCCAAACTTTTGCTCAAACTTGTCAGGGTGCCACCTGCTGTTTGACGAATGAATGCCATAGAACCCCTCCTGCACTGAAACACTCGTTAGTGTTCCAGTATGACGTTTCAACTTCAACAATGAAGGATCCTATGAGCGGCAGTCTCCAACGGTTTCTGTGGCCCGAATGGATGGGTACCTGATGGCATCCCATAAACTAAACGTTTATCAAATGAGCGGCTGCTTTTATTCGTACAAAATCCTTTTGCAGTACTTTGAAGGGCGGACCCGGCCTCGTTCAGTTTAAAAGCAATTAAGACTGGATAACGTCGTTTTAGGGTATCTCGTTCAATTATACATCAAATAGACAAGTAATTGACATCAAATTATACATCAAACAGATCTCGTTCGAATGGGCGGACCCATCTCGTTCACCAGCTGACTATGGATGCGAAGAAAAAAATAGAGCAAGCCTCTTACTTGGAATGAATTGCGCAAATAAAAGTGGTTGCTCAAATATCACCTCAAAATTTGTGGAAATCGATTCTCTCTCTATGGCTGTTCTAGCTATATGTTTGATCATGTTTGCTATCCAGTCGGAACCAGAAATGCATACCGGCATCCTCTACATTGGCCTAGCATGTCTTAGCAAATGCTTTGGAACAACATCACTTGCCAACCCTCAGATGCCTCAGGAGACCAGCACGAAGTTGGGACCGAACCTGACA
This sequence comes from Symbiodinium kawagutii, assembly GCA_009767595.1. Taxonomy (NCBI): domain Eukaryota; class Dinophyceae; order Suessiales; family Symbiodiniaceae; genus Symbiodinium; species Symbiodinium kawagutii. Next base: position 1,057,285 of record VSDK01001740.1, on the reverse strand, counting down.
AAGGAAACCCAATGGAGACGCGCACTCTGGCAGCCCCTGATCATCCCATGGGGATCTGTCAACACAACAAACAGGTCACCAAGATCCTCCGATACCAACTGACATCAACAACATATTTGCTGAACAAAAACACCCATGACTGCAGTGTTTCTACATGTCCACGATTGGTCTATCTGGCTGCTACTATTTGATTTTCGCCAACAAATGACCAGCAAACTTCTTGGCTGTACATATGCTTAGACCGTTCATAGGTATGCTGCTTCAATATTGGCATCTTCTTAAACATGTTGATCTACTTCATGAACTGTCTTACCATCAGCCAGTATCAACCACTAAAGCTCGTGCAAATACATAGCGAGCAGCATAGCAGGGACTTTCGAAACCATCTATGCACCAACCATCCAACCTCAATCTCAGTTCGCTTCTAGTCACCCTATTCTTGTTGCTTAGCACCCAGCCAGCTACAGTAAGGTGGTTCCTGGGACCCCCATTGGTTCCTGAAGCCGCTCGGGGTACCCCGTGTGAACCGCCGCCACGGCGACCCCTTGGGACTTCGGACCACCTTTGGATGGCCCTGTGGATCGATGCGCAGCGGATTCTCCGGCGGCCCTGAGGGCCAGGGCAGCTCGGCCTGAGCTGCTGATCACAGGGACAAGCAGGTGGGTTGATGATCTCACAAGTGGATCTAACATGTCATTGGTTGGTTAGCTGAACAGGTCTAGCAGGGTGGCTATTGTCTAAATTTAGTTTTGTTCATGGAAGGAACTGTTACAACTAATAACTCGCATGACCTTTGTTGGTTGGACACACGCTGTTTGACCCTGATCTACAACACGGACGTCATGCCAAGTGCTAACAAGTGCTCTCTGCCAGCCCAGCGTTCACCACAACCAAATAAGAATTGACGGAATCACATGACAAGAGATGATAAATGATAAGAGTATACAATGAAGAAAAGAGATAAGAGTATAGATCTGTGTATATCTGTGTATGCCTGTAAACAAAAGTAATTAAGTAGAAGTATACAGATTTGTAGCAAAAAAATAAGATGAAATAACCATATACAAATATTTATCGCTTCTGATTCTGCGTATTGCTAGGCATGGCCCAAACACCGATGGCTCCAAGCAAGGCCTCTCTCAAGGTCAAGTTTTCAGCTTCCGAGGTCTTCTCCTCGAAGCAAAAATGGTGAAGAAGCTGCTCCACTGGTCACCCCTTCACTCTGGGGAGACCCAGGCGGTTACGGGATGTTAGGGGGGTAGAGACCCACAGCAAGAGGTTCCCAATCAACACCGCTGCGGCCTCCAAAAGCTTCCACTTGGCCTGTCATGCATCAGGGGGCTTGAGAGAAGTCACATGACCCGATATCATCCGAAACCCTTGATTCAAATGCCAACAGGATGCGACAGGGCATGTGCTGCCTTTAGTTTCCAAGTCGTTTGAGTTTCTGACTTTTCATGTTGAATGAATATCCGATGTGTTTGTTCAGGCTTCCATTCCACCATCGCCTCATCTTTGGCCCTGGCGGCCACTCGTTTCTGGGCTTCCATTTCTGGATCTGCCTAGGGGCACAATGAGAGGCACCCGGCTCGTCCAAAGGCCAACGATTTCGGATGTTCAAACCTTTGTATTCTGTTCCTTTGCTTGCTCTCTCCTTCTGTACTAAGTTGAACATTTGTATACAATCATGTGCTAGAAACCTGCTTCAACCTGTCATGTATACAATCAATTAAAACCAAATACAATATATTACAATCATGTGTTTTAAAAATGCTTCACTCTGCAAGCAAATCTTGAGCTATGTTAAACAATGTTAAACGTGTGGAATCCTAAACACAAACTTAAAATACATACTTGTAACAAATGAAAACCACATAATGAAAGTTAGGCACACAAAAAACATACAGGTGTTAAACAGAATGTATGTTAGATGAAGAAAACATAATAAAACATACCCAGGCTTAGACTTCATCTGCTCCACACCTGCCTTCCAAGCGAAAAAAAAACTGCACCCATCACTGCCACCGAGCTGCAGAGACTTCAGCGCGCGGCGCCGGCGCTGCTCCTGGGGACGGTTCGTTTCGGAACCCCCGGGGCTTGGGCCATGGGATGACGAGAAATCATGGCTGTCGCGGTCCCAACGAGTCATGGGGATGGCCAAGTCATGTATTTTACTTTTGGATGGGTCACATGTATTCATATGTCACAAATTACGGATGGCCAATCTTCCAACATCTTGGATAGCCAAATGCCCCTTGAGCTCCTGCATCTGTTTGGGGCGGCGGCTTGCTGTCAGGAATGCCTCACAGCATGGTCCAAATGCTTGGCAGAAAACGGCCTGAAGGAAGGGTTCCAAATCTTGATTCATCTTTGATTCATTTTGATTCATCTTGCGTTTCTGCTCTCCGGTCTTGCCTCTCCCTGCCCTACCCTGCCTGTTGGCTTTGGTTCAGCCTTGGGTTTCGGCAAGGCAGCGGCAGCTTCAGCCAAGAGACGTGACCTTGGCAACCACCACAGCTGATTCAGCGGGTGACTGTGATTTTCACCATCAACTTGTTGTATTGAAGAACGCCAAAAAATAAACGACTAATAGATAAACAAAAAACATATGTATATATATGTATATAAATAGATATAGATATAGAAATAAAAAATAAAAGTATAATATATATATAACATACAAACAAATTTATCATTATCATGCAAAACATGGTAAGTACAAACAATTATATAAACACGTTCAATTAATCAATAAATAACCAGGTGAATGATTTGAATTTCTGCATCTTTGCAGGCAGCAATGTCATTGAGCCAACGGCATGCTTGCAGCATTGGAGGCTCGAGCTTCTGCCTCTGCAACTTCAATCATTCTCTGGTTGGAGGATTTAAAGGTCACACAAATTCTCGACAAACACCACATACCAAAGTGAAACCTATCCCTTATACCATCTCATACCTCGCCTATACAGGTTTTTCCTTCTTATTTCAAGCTCTTTGATGCCTAACAGGGCCTTGTTTGAGCAGGTCACATTCCACCGTCCAACACCAAAAGGGGCAGCGGTTGGAGCAAACCTCCGCTGCGATATCATCCATCCAGTTGTCAGGCCGACCTGGACAGCTGTGTCGCGCCAGCAATCTTGGCAAGTGTATGTCAGGTGATCATGGGGAACACACGAAGTGAGAAATGGTTTATATACATATATCTATATACATATCACATGTTTTCATACTATGTTGGATGGTTTTTCAAGTTGGACATTTTTGGAAAAATATCCGGCTCATTCGGGAGAAGCCGGAGAATCACTTCAAGGAACCCGCAGCAGGAACACAGCTCCAGCCGCAGCCACGACAACCAAACGACTTCGCATTGAGAGACCACACCAGTGTCTGTACCTGAGCATGCTGGGAGATGATGGCACTACCAACCTCACCACTGGAGTTACTCATTTTTCATCACTGGGTTCTTCCTCCCCCAACTTCCAGTCACATCTCATCACTCCCCCATTTCTGTCAATGCCAGAACTTCCCTCAAACACAAATGACCTGCTGAGATCATCACTTTCTAGGTCTTGGTGCGCTTCGAAGCGGCAGAAATCATCATCTTCCTGCCATTGCTACCGTGCTTCCATGTGAGCAGTCACGTGGAGTGACCATCCACGGCCTCACTTCAGGGTCTGACTTGTGCAGCTGTTCTAATGCTTGAGTTTGTATCCACAAATGGAGTTAGCCCCAACCACCAAAAATTGAAAGAACACTGACCAAACACCATTTACGATGGATGATGATGGATGTAGATACGTGGATGTATCATATCATATCCATTCATTGAACCAGCTGTAGCCACAGGACAAACTCTGACAAGCCCCGTGACTTGCCCCAGCTGTGGCCTGACCCATCATCTCAAAGAGCTGGCGACGCCTTGGGGCTGACCCATCTGAAGCCATGCTCTGCTTCTCTGCTGCTGCTACACGTCTTCAAAACTGCGCTAAGCACCGGTCACTGGTGGGTTTCAACATGCAAATTCTGCCGGCTTCCACCCCCAAGCAGTCACAAAGAGTTCTCCGCTGCCATCCCCCAAAGCTGACCAGTCGCACAGGGTCACTTCTGTTTCGACCGCCATTGGACACCAAAATTGGTGGAGATGGGTGAGTTCGGGGTTGTCAGAAGACCCATCTCTTCCAAACACAGGTAGCTGCGATCATCTGCCTGAGGAATAGCCTAGAAACCATGGCCGTAAATCCATTGGTGGGAACCAATGATTGTAACTAGCCAGTAAAAAAATACTGGGATGTTTGTTCATATGGTGGTTTCTTGAAATAAGAGTACGGTACCCTCAAAATGATGGGATTATTCCTATAAGTGGTAAATCAAGGATGATTTGGGGTTCCCCCCTATTTTGAGAAACACTCCTCTGCCTGCTCATTCAGGCGCATTATCAGCTCATTCCGCACTTAGCTGCCGTCCTTCTGGGAGGTTACGACGTCTGCCGAGGTACCAATCTGCTTCCTCACGCTTCCTCCGGGCTGCAGCGACCGCAAACAATAGCTGGTCCTGGACACCGGGCATGAAGAACCATGTAGTGGACTAGTTGGGATGTGATGTCCTCAGGGCTGCCTATCATTTTCTAATGCCTTCCCGATTCTCAAGAATCGTGAGGAAGCAAATCTTGCCAACGTCCAACATTACCCAGTCACTGCGGTCCTCTTTGGCAGCTTGTCGGCAAGCTTCATCGCGTTCGGCTTCGCGCAGTAGACCTCACCATAGCATCGCGGAGCTTGTCAGTGTCCGCAGGCTGTCAACTACCAGAGGGACCCGGTTCAACCCAGGACGTGCATTGCATCATGGCTGAGCTTCCATGGTTGAGCTCCAGCTGAGACTTCCCACCATCCAAATCCAAGGACTCAGGCGATTCGCCTCAGCCATGCTGGGAAGCTGTGGCTATAAGCCCTAATTATAAGCTAAAGCTTATAACCCCTATAGGCCCTATAACCACAGTGAACGTCACCAGAGGTAAACATGGTTAGCAACCATTGGTCTCTGCCTCTAGGCACCCCAACTTACAAGTTGGTTAATAAGACCTACGGAACTGGAGTTTTTTGTACTATAACTGGTAGCTTCCCTAGTTGTAACCTATGTGAAGTAACTGGGGTACACCACCTGTGACCCCCAAAGCCAACGACCAGTTGTTACATTCCCGGCATGACCGTTTGGGAACAATTCTCGCGTTTTTGATGTCCTCCTTTCGTTGGTTGCTTCTCTGGGGTCACATCCGATACCAAGATAATTGGACCAACAATCAACATCAGCCATCATCAACCATCACCAGCCATGACTAGCCATAGTCAATTAGCAAGAATGAGCCATATTAAAGTAGCCCATACGCAGCAATCATTGAAGAAATCAAATCAACTATGGTTAGTTGGTTGTGGCAACCGTTCATCCAGCACTATCCAACGCTATCAACCAGCCACTCGCATCCAGTTCCATGATACCATATACCCACCCGCCTTCCGGGTCGCATGCGCCAGGGTCGGCCAAGGCCTGGACAAATCACTGAAGCCCAAAAGCAACATATGAGCCAAAATATTGGAGACATAATATATACTGTATAAACAAATAAAATACATAAATAAGTAAAATAAAAAATAGTATAACCTATATGTATAAAACTAAGATGTACATTCAGTTCTTGCAAGATGTACATATGATCCGGCTGCCTGCCAGATTGACCCATCCCACATCTGATACCTGAAGCAGTTGACTTTGGCCCATCAGTGGCGACGATCACAATGACAACAAGCGATTGATCCTCATTAAGCCACCATGATCCCCACCAAAGATCAGTCATCAGCATTGCCATCATCAATATCATCCGTTCCATCATCAATCCATCGATATCATCCTTAATTATCCATAATCAACCCATCATAAGCCCGATCAATATACTAATCCTTACCCATTATATATATCCCATTATGCCATTATAACTATAATGCTATCCCGGACTATCCCTATCTATCCCTTACTCCAATCTTTTGCCATGCAGAAATCGTCGCCAATTCATAGGCAATTCCAAGGCATCGTGAATCTCCAGAGCCCTTTCTTCACCTACCTCCACCAAGCGCATGGCTACGCAACCACGGCACAGGCGCCTTAGGTTCCGAAGCTCAGTCGCTCCACTGGGTAGATGAGAGCTACAAAAGACTGCTATAAACTGAAGATCTCATCTGACTTAACTTCTACTTCAATATCATTTCATCAAATCCAACCATTCTTGACAGCAAAATCACATTTGGACTATTAGATGTTGGAAAGCAATCCTAGCTGCCACGTGCCGAACATCTGGAGAGAGATCACGCGAGAGTCAGCATTGGTCTTATTGGGGTTGCTCGACAAGCCTTGGAACATCTCAAAATCGATCCTTGAGTTTGAGGAATGTGTATTCACATTTCGTCACCAAAGAGCTGCTACTTAAACAACCTCCACCCAGGCTTCAGCACACACCAAACGATGCTTGAAGACTGAGGGCCCACACGTCGCCACCAACAAAGGTGACTCTCCTTTGGCATTTCGAGCTTCCAGCACTGACCTCATGCCGCTGAACGCGCAACGGACATCATCAAGGAGGCAGGGTTTGCTACAACACCCGCAACAACAAAGCAGCAATTGCAAGTAGTTTATACCAACATAAAACCGGCAGATCAACCATTATTCTTGGTTCTTGCTCGTCCTTCTCTGTCATTATCAACATTTTTATTGCTCAATAAAACTCCCATCATTTTAACCAAAATTGATGCACAAGAAATCACTTGACAGATCACGCGTAACATATCATCCAACCTACCAGATTAACCAACAACAACAACAACAACAACAACAACAACAACAACAACCAGGGCTGGGCAACTGCTGAGAGTGGAACTCCGCTTGAGGTTGGCATAGCAGCCACGCCTCAGTTGCATTTCTCTTCGTACAGTCCCACCGTGAACAGGAAAAGTCGACAACCAAACATCGAACAAAGTACCTCTGGTACACTAACATGGGAATGGAAAATCACTTTTTTTGATAGGAAACCCTGCGAAACCAGCTGTAAATGATGGATTCCATTGCCATGTTAGTTTACCAGCGCGTAACAGCACATCCGTCTGAAAATGATTCATCCAGGAGGTGAGTGATTCTGCATTGCCATGAAATTTCTATGTAGAACCAAAGGGTAACAGTTGTCCGGGCTGCGGCGGTCAGCTGAGAAACCCTACCATGAGTCCAGGTTGATTTGCTCCTCAAACGAAGACATGCTGCGCTCATGGGCATCAAGAGTGCCAAAAAAGGACTCTTCAGGGGGTCCAGGGACCAGCTCGGAAAGAATACCGTGAATCACCAAGACATCGACCTTCCATGCTGTGACATGCCCTTGCGCGTCACATGTGCATCGCATCATGATGCATCCATGACTGCATCACTTGGTCCCCAAGTGAAGCCTGTCCCATGGGCCAAGGATCCGCACGGGCAGTGAGGTGCAAGGGGCCTTCTCCCTTGGCATTTTGCCAAGCAAAGCCATGGCGCCTGTCAAATCACAACCCTGGGCTGGCACTAAAGTCCACCTGCACATTTTGATGCCTCAGTTTTGATGGATGATTTCCCTCATTAACAACATACGTTTGCAGGATCCTGGTCAACCGCTCTGAAAAGAATCGGACATCTTTTCTGCAAGTAGCTGGTGTCATAACTCAAGCGCATTGAATAGATGCGTGCGCGTGGTAAGCTTGGGCCTCCCTGATCAAAACACGGTGGGCAAAGAACGAATGCCTTTCGTCCGAAACAGTTCGCAATCTGGAGCCGTCCCCACAGTGTGCCTGACAATGTACTGCGCCATCAAGGTGGCACCGGCCTCAGCTCATCCACAGTCCCATTTCTCTTAAGCACATCCTGCAAAAGAGTGAGCCCCACAAAGTTCAGGGGAAAAGGCACTTGGGAGCCAGTCCTGCAACCTAGGGCTGCTGTGCCCAACGGGGGTTCCTGCTTCAGATCTGCCGATTCCAACATGGATTTTGTGCAACATCCGTGCCAACGGTGAAAACATGCAGGTCACAACAAACATTTTGTTCCACAGTTCAAGCATGGCATTTGTGTGTGTGTGTGTAGCTGTGTGATGTCCACATATCTCCAGGTTCCATCTCACCCATCGCGCCATGCCGGGAACTCTTCCCACTTTTTCTCATCTGCAGGAGACATCCCTTGGTGCAACGGGATGCCGACAGTTCAAGCAATCGCCGCGGCGTCAGCCGGCGGTTGAAACAGGGCTGCAGCATCACCTGGGCTGTGGCACATGGGGCAGGCAATGGCCAGCAACGGTGGTATACCGTGGTGATTTCCAAGGTGGCCAAGGTTGGGGGTGTGGAGGCACTTGGAGATATCATCCTCAGGTGGTTCAGTGGATCCTGGCACCTGTTGCGTTGCCAATTCTGAAATGACCACTGGATTCAAGTCCACAAAACCTTAAAATAGCTCCAACTGTGAACTCTTCAGAATCATTTCATTGCCATCAACAATCCAAAAATAGCATGTCATCACTAGTTTTAGTGACATCTCCCCACGAGATGACGAGATGGAACTGCTTGGATCCTCGCTGCCCTGGTGCCATCCAAGTGACAGCAGCAGCTCAGAGGTCCACTCCAAGTGTCCCGCCGGGTGCCGACGCCACTTGTTGGCCAAGCGCATCACACGTCCCTTGGGCGTGGCGCAAGCGCAGGTCCAGCTGCGGCGTGGACCCGCGGTGGGCACTTCACGAACGGCTTCGCCTGGCGCGGGGTTCAACGGCTAACCGTTGACCATCCATCGGCGCTACTATCAACCACCACGATGTTCAAGCCATGGTCTCAGTCTAAGGGTACATCATTTTTGATTTGATTCACCACATGAAAGAAGGGAATCATAGCATATATCACAAATCCAAACCAAGCAAGCTGAGCAAGCAAGTACTGTAAAAACACGTTCGTACATTTGGTTTTGGCATGTTTTGGATGTTGGCTGTGCCTGTTCGCTTCCCATCCAGCAGCCAGTGGAAGACGGAGCCATCATCCATTCCCAACACCAGTCGTTCATGATCACCAGAAAGAGACACTGGGTTGGATCCAGAGCTGCGTGGGATGTCCAATTCCACTGTAGGATGCCATTCCTGCGCCAATCCCGAAGACAACTCATGCACTTGGACCTTGCCACCTGCCAGGATTGCTGCGCGGAAAGGATGTGGATGAACCGCTGGGGTCACCACGGAGATGCCCTGGGATGGGATGGGTGGCAGGTCCAATGCCTTGCAGGAGATGGAGCCACCTGCAGGCGTCATGGGGCACGAAGTAATGGCACCGGAACTGGTGAGGAGCAGTTCACCACTTGGAGACCAACTCAGCCCATGGGCGTGACCCATCCACTCCAAGTTGAAAGGTGTGCTGTGTCCACCTTGGAAGGCTGAGTTTCCTGGCAGAATTGCTCCTGCTCCACCGGGGGACATGGCAATGATGCCTTTGGAGCTACATGCCAACAGCTCTGGTTCCAACGAAGTTGGCCAATGAATTGCAGCAGGCACCAGGGGACGCAGGATGGCCGGACTGCTTGGGTGCTCACTCAACCGACGATGGCCTCCACTGTCCAGCCAGTCGTGGTCGCCATGCTCATATTCCCGGGCATATTTGATGACGCCCGTGAACCAGGTGTTCTTTCCATCCCCGGCAACTCCCACATGGGGCTTTGGACCTTCTGCTTCAGACCAATGCATGTCCGCTTCTGGGTGGAAGCCAAACCTAGGTGCGGGTGCCAGCACTTTCACGTGATGAAAGCAAGTCGGGGTCATGTAGAACATGAAAATTAACACTTATCAAGCGTGATAACCCCCAGAAAATGGGTGAACCATGGGTGAACTATATAACCCCTAAATTTTGAAATCAACCCTAGTGAATGTCACCAGTTCCGAAGGTAGGGGGTGCACATCCAAGCAGGAAATACCAATAACTTGCAAGCCAAAACTTGCCAAAATCTCCCAGAAACATATCGCTTGCCCACAACTCTTGCTGTCCCTGCGGTCCCCAACCCTTCTGCCACGCAAAGTGTCCTCGCATGGGTGTCACATGCGCGTAGTGCTTCGAGGTGATGGGTCCGCTCTCCCAACCATACCATCGTCCGATGCGGGTCCAAGGAGGTGCGCCGGGGTTGGTCACCAGCATACCTGGAGAGCCAGGTGGGCACGACTGGTCAGTGTTGAAGCGATCCCACTGGGTCCACAAACAGAGTTCCAAAGTCTCACCGAAAACTCATCAACGCAGCCGTCACATGGAACAAAAACAATGGAAACGACATGAAACAACAACTTGCATGGAAATTGAGACTCAAAAGTCTCAATCAATGATCATTATACACTACTATTCAATGACCATATTCAGTACACACGACTTGATCAATGACTTTGCCGTGGTACGCTCGCCCATTGCGCATTCCACAATGCGACCAGTCAGCAGAACGAACCAGCTGGTGGCTGTCACGAAGAGCAAGATGCGAACGTAGTACCTTGGGGTCGGGGAGAATCTTCTACAAAGGCCATTTCAATTTAACAACTTGAAACTGCTAATAAAGTCATTTCAATTTAACAACTCAATTTCAGTCTACTAAGGTCATTTCAATTTGACAGTTTGATGAAGTTCAAGATGGAGAATTTAGATGAGTTTAGCCCTTTGATCAAATTATTCGAAACCCTAAGCACGCAGAAAAATACACATGCATTCATGTCTTGCCAACAATTGATGGTGAGGCAAGGCCTACTGAATCCTAACGACCTAGAATTACATAGAAGCAGTGTGGAGCCTCTGCCAGCCATTGATTTAGATCTGCACCATCCTGCACTTAATTCCACAGTTAGGCACCATGGAGTCATATCCACGTTGACCATGGGATCCTCTCGAATGACCTGCTGATCTCTGTCCATCTGCTCTTTCTCCAGTTGGGCTTTGGTTTTGGGCGGGGCCACCAGGTAGGACACGTGCTGAAAAGCTGCTGGCAGCCATGCGGGACCTGGGTGACTGGGTGCAGCGGCTACAGGAATTTTCTCTGAAAACATGCCCAGTTAGTACAGCTGGATTCAGTAGACCTTTACATCATCAAGCCGCCTGAAAACCAAGAGCTTTTTCCGATATCGATGAACATGTGAGAACGAGAATGAGAGTAAACCCATGTGGGCATGTTGAATTCATGTTGCCTTGTGGACTCATCGAAAGACATGCTGACTTTGCATCGAAGACAAGATGCTTTCACAGGAAGCGCTCTGGTTGAACATCCTCTCCCCGATCTCCTTGGCTTGATGTGTAGCACCTGCGGAGCTGTTGGCAGGTTGTGAGACCACATAGAGACGTATGGTGAGGCCAATCTGCATCAACAGCACCAGAATGGCCACGAATCCTTGGAGTCATCAAGGAATCCGACTCCAAATGTGGATGTGTGCAGCAGAAATGGTGGACTATTGCCCCGCCATATCTTGCTGTGTTAAGCTCAAGGGACGCCTGATCTCAAAATCCACGAAACCAGTACGATTCCAACCTGTCATTCACATCACTTCATTAGAAACATCCCGTTCCCTCATGCCACTGTTATGACCTGGCAATATTGACAACACCGGCTACGCACGATGTTGCCCTTGTTGCCACAAAATATCGTTTCCACACTTGATTGGTCATTGGTTAAAGATCCCTTGGAAAAATTGATGGGTCTTGGATAAACCACCAAATTAGACCAGCAGTTTCGTGAGTTCCAAGGCTCGAGAAATATCGATGACGGAACCTCTTGGATCATGGGTGTAGGCCAGCGCTAAACCTCAGTTCTTGCAATTCAAGGATTGGCAGTTCCAATACACCAGCAGAATGAACAGCAACACTATGCAACATCAATGGCTTCTTACAGAATCAGTCATTTCAATAACCAATGTCAATGTCCAATAATTACCACATAAATTACCACTCGATACATTGTCTAATCATTGATTCATGTTTGCATTGCAGAACTTGTTAATACTGTCCTGCAATGAAACGTAGGAAGTCTAAATCTTACAATCTCTGATAGTTCAATCGCAACCGCCGCAGAGATAAAACGTCCAGCGTTGCCACCATGAAACTGATGGCTTCGATGATTGGCCCTCCGATTTCGATGGGGAAGCAGCCTCCATGGGATGGCAAGACATCCATGCGGAACATGATCCACACTCCGGCGGAGAGGGAGGAGGCACACACCACGGCGCCCCAGACCAAGCCCAACTCGCCGATGTTGTGAATGGGGAGCCAATAGGCGAAGGATTGGATCAAGTGCATCATGCCAATCAAAAAGGTCACTCGTGCATAGGCTTCAGCACACCAGTAGTCTTTCCTTAGGAACAACTGGTCTTTTTCATGTCTTTCCTTTAATACCCGCAAAGATTGAACTCGCCATATATGTGAAAAATGCTCGCTACTTTTTCCCCACCTGTCAGGTGAGGGTTGTTAAAGATTTTATCAGAGCCACTTCTTCTTCCTTCCTGCTCCTTCCTCCTCCTCAACCGCCACTATGTGATCTCAGTGTGTATCGCAGGACCTCAACCGCCAGTGTCCGATCTCAGTGTGCACCGCCGGACCTCAACCAGAAGTATATGTCAAAAGTATATGTCAGATAGAATGACAGACGATATGCCAGAAGTATATGTCAAATAGAATACCAAAAGATATGCCAGAAGTATATTTCAGAAGGTATGTCAAATACAATGCCTGGATGTGTATGTGTATACAGGTCTATGTGTATCTGTATATGTAAATGTATGTGTTTGCGTATGTGTTTGGGTACGCATCTGTATGTGTATGTATGTGCGTATGTGTATGTGTGTGTATGGGTATGCGTATCTGTATGTGTATATATGTGTATGTGTATTCTATGCGTATTTGTATGCGTATGTGCATGTCTATGTGTATGTGTCTGTGTACGTGTATGTTTTTGTAAATGTGTATGTTTATGTGTATGCGTATCTGTATGTGTATGTATATTATGCGTATGTGCATGTGCGTGTGCATGTGCATGTGTGACTGGTTGCCATGCATTTCAACAATGTATCTCTGTGATCCTCGTTATGCCATGGTGGGGATCAGTTGAAGCAAAGTATTTTTTCATCAAGAGAAAAGCCCCAATAGCTCAATATCGTCGGCAATCTTGTCAGCCATGCCTTCGGCATCCTGCATCTGCTTGTCCTCTATGTACAAGCGGCCACTGGTAAAAATCAATTTATTCTGCCAAATCCCTTTGTCATTGTCCTTCGGTGCTGGTGGCCAATCCTCACACAATTTGATAGGAAAGATTGGAAGTTGCTTGTCGTAAGCGAACTCCAACTCAAGAAAGCTCTCGTATCCCACGCCAGTGTAGGCACCATACTCGGACGTGCAGAAGGCCACCATGCCTTTGGCACGGCCCAGGCCAAGGTGCGTCAGCTCAGCAGAACTTTGGCCGAGCCGAGCATCCATCATGAAAGCTGGGATGCCACGAGTTTCCAGCCGTCTCTTCACCGCACGCATGTAGTCCCTGATCTGTTCACAGCTGAAGAAATCGTCGCTCTTGAAGCGGCCACTGAGCAACACATGCCCTGTTTCAGGGGTAGCTGGAAGTGCTGCCGGCGCCGGTGACCCACTCCCAGCTGCCCCACCTGATGCAGCCGCACATAGGACCACCTGGGGTTGATGGCCTGATGCTGGCGGCACGCGCATTCGGAAAAAGATCCCGCTCTGCTTGAACTCCTTTTGTGCCTCCTGTTCCAGCTCTTTTTGAATTTCAAGCACGCACTTTCCATCCACCTCCTGACACACCTTTACCTTCATCTCCACCTTGTCAATTCTGCTGCGGGCTTCTTGGGTCTGCCTTTCCAGAGTCTGTTGGAACGATTGTTCCTCCTCTTTGCCCAATTCAGGGAGGTCAGGCAGTTCCTTCTGGATCTGCTGCAAAATCAGGAGCTTCTCTACCATATCAATCGAAATGTCTGTTTCTTCTTCATTCTGCAGCAGTCTGCTGTGCATGAGCTGTCTGTTTAAAGCTTCCAAACGGCCTTGGGCACCACAATCCTCCTTGTCAATTTTCTGATGACTCACTGCGTACGCGGCTCGATATCGCATCATTCCTGTCTGCATCGACTCCTCCGCCTTCTGCCGAATCTCCTCCAGCTCCTTCAGTGTCTTGGACTCCAGCTCCGCCCTGCACTGCCCTTTGTATCTTCGCACCGCTTCATCAGAGTCGCTGATCGCAAAGATCACCTTGTCACCGGGCGAGGAACTAGACGAACCGGCAACCTGCAAGTGTCCATCGCTCGACAAGCTGGCCTCATGTGACCGCTCCGAGCTGAACCTTTGAAAGACCTTTGCTTCGGGCCTGAAGGTTTGGGCCAAAGGTACACCTTTGATATCCTTCCACGCGGCGTATCCCTGAAAGTTGTCAGTCTCGACCCCCCACCGTTGTCTGTAGGGATCGAACTCAGCTCCATCTTTGCTGAACTGGACTGGGCCCGCCAAGACCTTGGGATTTTTGACCTCCTTCACTGCCTTCTCGGTGTCCTTGACAATGTCGTTGGCCAGGTCGTACCGGTCTTCGGCGGTGATGACGCGGTATGACTCCCTCGGCAGCTTCTTCAGAAAGTCGCTCATTGCACCCGCAGGCCGTCGACCGAAGGCTACCGAATTGCGCTGGGTGAGCACGGCTTGAGCCAGATTTGATCTTGAGCCACAAAAGTGCAAAAAAAATAAGAGAACCAAACCTAAATTAATGCAATTCAAAACCACTTAGCTCCGCAGTTGCAGTGCGCATCACAGTTTCAAGGTGAGGTTTCTGATCGCAGGTGGACAGCTTGAGTGCAGTTAAGTCTCTGCGCTTGGCGAATCAGCTCAAAATGCTCATAGGGCTCAGGCGGAGCTTCATTGCCTAAGAGGTGCCGAATCAGGTAGCACTGCCAGTTGATGTCAGGTTGAATGGTGATGGTTGCTTGGATCTGAAGCTACCACCCATTGGCCAGGCACAGGCGATCCGCAGGAATAGGTTTGAGGTTAGCTGCTATCGGCTATCGGTTAGCTAGCACCCTTAAGTTCGACAAACATCTGATTGATGATTTTTTGTAATGGAGGACAAGATGTGCCCTAAGTGTAAAAAATGCTTCGGTATGGGCACACCAATATATAATTTGGACACCTGGTAGTTAGACAAGCTGGACAACCGGCGAAGTCGCTTGCAACGAGCCATCCTGGAGTGCCCTGCCAGGTCATCGCGACCCATGGGTTCCATGGTGCCAAGTTACCAAACCCACTTGGAGAAGCCTTGGGAAGATCATCACGTCCCTCAGCTGGCTGTAACTTGGGCTCTGCAGAATTTTCTGCAACTCAAAGAATGCTTTCGAACTTTGCGGAACAGCCTCACATGTTTGGAAAATTCGTTGCTGGTACGGTGTGTCCAAACTTGGTTTCGACGATGTCATGGCCCGGATCTGTACCTAGGTTTCCCTTCGTGCCGCCAAGATGCCTGCACCTCCTTCTCCACCCAGGAAGGGACTCCCGAGGTCACGCCGGGCATGCGGGCAGCATGGGCTAATTCTTTCTTTGAGCCACCTGTCTCCTGTCCAGCACGTTCCGTGTGTCAGTTTCCATTAGCACTGTGAAAAGCACTGGGGATTGCTTCTACTCGTTCGCTCTGATAATCTGTTCGGATCATTTACGACTTCGCATCTGATAGAACCCCTCTGAGCAATCATCAACTAGGGTGGCATGCAACCCTGCAAAACTGCCGCTGAGGCATCCCATGACATCCTTGCCTCAGCCAGTTCTTTCACCTTCTCTTTCATCTTGGCACCAATTCCTGGCAATCCTGCTTTGGCGTAGCCAGTCTTGGAGTCCTTCTTGCTCTTGCCATCCTTGACCTCATCATCAGAAACTGGTGGCGTATTGCCCTGATTTGGCATGAGGAACGGCAGGCGAAGGATGTCGTAGACGCCCTGCTCCTCATAGGTGGACAAGATCTTCCTGGCACTGTCCAACTGCCGCTGCGAAGGCACCGGCAAACGAACCTGTGGGCTGCGACGAATCAATGGACTTCATGAGATCAGAAATGAATCTGGTGATGTCTGGTGGTTTTGGAGCCTTCGGAAAACCCCAAACCTTCCACAATTACAGATCCATCGTGGCTAAAAAACACCTTGTGTAGTGCGTTCTTCTTTTACCATTACATATGTTGTTCTTTTGTACTCTTCTATGACACTATTTCTTTGTACTTCCTTCCTCCCTTTCTTCTTCAATTGTTGTGCTCTCTACTTTAATCACTGCTCTTTGCCTGCCTACTTGTTGTCTTTTTCTCCTCACCCTCTCTTTCTTTGTAGATCTCACTTTTCCAGTGGAAAACAGTCTTAAACATTGCCACTAACACATGATCTCCTGGCAAAATGCAGCCAATGCTGCGCTACATTGTTTGCACTTGAAGGCAAGTTTCATCAGGGTTGTGCTTCTGGCAACTCTGGATGAAAATA
Source organism: Symbiodinium kawagutii (assembly GCA_009767595.1). Classification (NCBI taxonomy): domain Eukaryota; class Dinophyceae; order Suessiales; family Symbiodiniaceae; genus Symbiodinium; species Symbiodinium kawagutii. Next base: position 1,040,739 of record VSDK01001740.1, on the reverse strand, counting down.
AGTCATCAGGAATGATAGCCCTGGTATGCCATGGTTTATCATAGTTCGCCACATTGATGTTTGAAATTATTAATGTCCACTCACCCTTGATAAACTATGGCTCCACATGAGTTAACACAGCAGGGCTGTGCCGGGCCTTTCGGGTGCGAAGCTGCACCATGGCGATCTGGGCCCGCATGGCGGCATGCCAGCAAAGCCAAATGGAGAGCGTCATGAAAGCGAAGGCGACCGCCAAACAATTCAGATACCTCAGACGTACAGAGTGGTAACCTCCACGGCGTGTTAACTCCGGCTAGTTGCACTAGGGTAGCTACCAGTTAAGGTATGTATGATTTAAGTATATAGTTTATACACCAACTTGAACCTATAGAGGGTACAACTCTGTAGCCATCACACTCCACGGGGTGACTGAAACTGTCCACTATGCACTGGTCATGAGATGTCGTGAGTGCCACTGTGACTTAAACTTTCCGTGGGTGAGTTCTCATGAGTTTTCAAACATACCTCTGTTCAGCTCACCCAATCTTGGCTGCAGCCATGCTTAGACTGCAACCCTGGTCACGAAGGATGCCCCCCTTGCGAAGCAGAAGGGATATTTCATGGTTGAGGGAGACAACTTGGAAAGATACATTCAGAAGCTATGATAGGTGGTGTCACTGTGCTGACTTTAGAACCTGTGAAAAGACCTGTGGCACCTCCAAGATTCACACCCAAAATCTTCACGCCAGCTGCAGGAGAGTTGCAAACCGGATGCGAAGGTGGGTGGCCCGGGAAACTTCAATCCACTTCGAGCTTCCACCAAAACGGTGAGCACATATCCCAAGCTCATTGTGAGCACGGGGACGTAGACCTTCAACTTGCTCACCGACCTTGGAATGGACCGAGTGCAGCGTGACGACCAGGCCCCCAGGTTCTCAGGTCGCACCGCGAGTTAACTCTCAGCACTCTACAAAGCCAATTGAATGAGTGGCCTGGTGATGCCAGGCAACAGTTGGTGATACAAACCCCTGAGGCAAGCAAAACACAGAAGTTCAATGTGGGAAATCCACTGGAATCATCCAATTTAGTAGGCCACTTGCATGGAAACCAACGCCACCAACCACTTGGCCCATCCTCCTCCAACCATGGGACACAGCCGCCAGGTCAGAGACATCTTCTCGAAACATAGCGGAACGCTTCAGCTCGTTGGCTCGGCCGGCGGTGAAACGAGCCCATCGTTGGCCTTGGTCAAATTTGTAGTTCACCCGGTTGTATCCGAAGCCGAACAGGCTGGCCTGGGCTTCAGCAGGGACTTCAGCAAGGCTGTTTTCGGATGTGCACAGAAGTGCGCTCGTGGCTTGGTGAGTGGATATAGTATAGGTGTTCAAATGAGATGCAATAGGTGCTGTACCTGAATCAAAAACATGTAAACATGTAAACGTGATATGGATGCATGTTTGCCTGTGTAATGTTCAGGTCTGCTGATATATGGATGTAAGAATGTGCGAATGCACAAGCTTGTATGCATTCATGTAAATACATGCTTCTGCTCGTTGATCTACAAATTAGAGCACGTGTGTTGTATGTGTGCAGGCGTTGCTGGAAGATGTTTGGAGCACATGTTGCTAGCCGCGCTTCCCATCGCCCCGCCTGTCTGATCAGAGTTCCACCTCCCAACATCGTGGCCCACGAAACGATCACCGTAGGTCTCTCACGAAACGAAAGTCTCAACTCGCAGGAGCCGAGACTGCGCGGAGCGATGTGCAATGACCGGTTGGCTAACAGCAATCCGTTTGGGAGCGTGTGCTCTCGGATTTGGGACCTCAGTGGAGCTATAGACTTATAAACTAGATATCTAAGTGCATCCCATGATGTGACCTCTACACATGTAGATATCTCAGTGGATCACATGATGTCTGATATCAAGCCACCTGCAAGCACTTCCTATGAACTCCCACCACTTTCCCTGTTCTTCCTCGGTCTAAGATGCTCTAACCGCCTTCCATCGCCCTTGAAACCAGGGCTGGTTGCAGCATCCCTGTGATGCCCCAGCTTCAACTGCTTCGGCGAAGCGTTGGGCCAAAGAAGTCCAGGACACAGACCTGAAACAACTCAAGTGCCAGCAGTGATTGGTTACCATGGCCATTGGTGAATGGTCAGGTTATTCAGGTTATGTCAGGCGAACGGTTTGAGAGGAGGTGTGGTGTGTTAGGTTCACGGTTTGAGAGGAGGTGTGGTGAATGGTCAATGGTTTGAAAGACACCTATGAACCACCAGAAGCACGTGGGATCACGTGGGCTCATGGTAGTCGGGTAGTCGGGGATGTCAACCATGCTCATGCCACGTGTTTTGGGACGTCCCCTTTCAGGAGCTAGTGTTGCTTGTTGTGGCCTTAGTGATCATAATGCCTTGAAATAGAACACACATACCGTTAACATACGCTGACCCATGAGTAACAAAGTACTTGTCAATACTTGTCAGGCTTGTACATCTGATCACGGATTATTCTCCAACCAACCAACCAACCAACCAACCAACCAACCCACCAACCGACCCACAAACCAACCACCAGTGATCCTGGCTGCAGGGCATAGGATGATCACTGAGCTCTCAGCGATTCACTGCTGGAGGATGACCTCAACATTTGCAGAAAAGGCAGCAGCTTAGAGGTGCTTAGCTTGTGGCCCAGCCATATTGGTTACCAGGTCAATGATGATTGGGCGCGGTCAGGCAAACGTTTGGGTTGACTTCTGTCGATTCTAGTCGGTCAATGGTGTCTTCAGTGAGTACAAAATCATGATCTCCATCTGGAACTTTGCAGCTGGCATCCTTGCCATGAACCAGCTGTTAGCTTCTTTCCTGCCATACCATGCCATGCCATCGCATCAACTTAGATGCTCAGGACAGCACATAGTTTCAGCCATAAAAAGACATGAAGGGTCACACCTTGCAGCCCTTCATATGGATTGTCCCTGAGCCCTGCATATTCAATGTGCTAAGTTTCTACGGAAACAATTCTTGAGGTACTTTGGTACACCATTCACACCAGCAGAGGTGATTGCAGCAAAACCTCCCACGGGAAGGCGCTGAATGCTCCCAAATCAATCTGCATAGTAATTGCTTGGTAAAATTCAATGCTTAATGCAGGTTGACTATCCCTAAATGGTCGATTCTATTCGTGATTGCCTTTCATTTTGCACTACTTGCCATTTTTCAATCATATAACTACATGGAATAGAACCCCAGGATTTCATTTGGTTGATTCGTAGTTCCCATATATCAATTGACCAAATGACCCTGGGATCCCCTTGTGACTCGTCCGTTCCCTTGTTGTGTTTCCCTTTTCGGTCCCCTGACGATGAAGGTGACGGGAGCTTTGGACCTGGCAGGGGAAGAACCAAGCGAGCTGTGCCCTTCACCGTGAGCAGCTGGTGATTTCCATTTACTTGTAGCGGTATGTTGATGTTCATATAGCTAAAACTGATAGCATAGATACTTTTATAGTTCAACTTATACTACTAATTTATATAGTTGATGTTCATATAGCTGATCAGTGGATATTGGCACATAATCAGCTGTATTCAGTTAATTGGCTGTCGCATAGATAAGCCTACGATCGACTATAGGTTCTTAGGTGGATACATTCATTGCTGTGCTGGTGATTGATCGAACAACTCCTACAATCACTGCACCCCAAGCATTCCTTGGCTGTAAGTTTGCCATTAAGTGCAAATCACAAGCTATAACAAGCGTGCACACCGGTGAAGTTGAACGTCGTGCCCACACTCAACTGTCACTTGTTGGAACGGACCTGGCCAGTATGCACCTCCCCATGGAGAAGCTACAGAAACCTACACTGGGAAAAAATGTGCATGAGGTGTTGGAACCATTTGGAACCTATAGAAGCACATCACTGGACCCTGGCACAGCTGGTGACCTGAAACCAACACCAGCCGCTGCGAGCTATGCACCTTCCACTTTGCGTTTTCGTTTCGCCTTCAAGGCAATGGTGTCTGTCCCCGATGTTTACCACAGTGTTGCAGCTTCACCGGAGAGAGAGCAACATCTTCATTGCTGGAGTCATGTTGAGCCAACACACGCTTCCAAGCCTTCAAAAAGCTGAGGGCAACAAGTCGCAAACTCTCTCCGGCCTTCTGCTTCTTCTCCTTCTTCTTGGCTTTTTTCTCCTTTTTCTTTTTCTTTTTTCTTGCCTTCTTCTTCTCCTTCCGGTTGCCAGCTGTTGAGCTTGCTTGCAGGTTCAATCCAAGATTAGAACCCTCGAGACTTCCAATGTTCCTTATAGCGTGGCCGCAGCGTGGGTCTCAAATTGTCACCACTCCAAATTGCTCTCTGTGATGGGAGGTCAACAGTTGAGTCCACATCAGTGACCAATCCAATCAACCACTGGAATGACCATCCTCAGTGGGTTCGTAAAAGCAAACATTCTGATCATAGCAAACAAGACAAATATCAATGTTTCTTGAGTGCTTTTTCCACTATCAGTATTCGTGAGCAACAATCGACACAAATATGTGATGCTCATTTAAAATCATCATACCAAGCCATTGCATGTTTCTTTCAAATTGAGTTTCATAGACTTCCGGGCAGGTTCCAGGGAGTTGCCTTTTTGTCCTTCTTCTTTCCTTTGTGAGCTGCTACCACCTGGACGCCGATTTCTAGGCTTTGGATGTGTGAAGCTACGGGTGGCTGGTGTTGGGTTGCAAAATCTTTGTTGGAACATGGGTCGTATATCCATATCATGGTGGCACCTCAAAGTGTCCGTATGAAGGCTCACCACTGCTTTTCAGGGCTGGGGGTTCCTACCAGCAATGGACCCAAGTGATTCCAAATTGAACATGCTTCATTGTAGATTGGCTGGCTTGCAGGCCGGTTTAGCTGTAGCATTCCATTTAAATACTAGGACTGAGCTTCCCAAATCACTTCAAGACAAAGCCATCGCTCGCAAAAGTACCAGCAAAAGCCAAGCATCAGAAGAACATTAACGATCGCGGCAGCAGCAACAACGACAAGCTGACATTGGCCATGACCGTCAGTGCTCTAATTCCTGTACTCGCAGAATGTTATGACGGTTGCAGTCTGATCGCAAAAATTTGCTCAAATTCTCCGGGAATTCAACAATATTTGAAATCCAACTGGCCTCGAGGCTCTCCTCGCTTTGGTCACCTTCATTTGCAAGGTGTGAGGTAGGCCCACAGCAGTTGTAAATTTAGGTTCACAGTTACCCACCACAACTGGTAGCTACCCTTGTTACAGCTACAAGTAACTTGTTAGGTCCCCACAAGTTAGATGTGCGAGCCAGCATAGGCCCATCGGGCAGGACAAACTGAAGGAACACACTTAGGAGCAAATGGATGTAAATGAATTCAATGGCAAGCTGATTAAGGAACACATGCAGCCATGGGCATGCAAAATAAACACATGGATTCCTTTAAGTCCCTACACCATTTGACCTATATATATATATATATCTATCTATCTATATATCACACCACTTGAAGCATTTACCTTGCTTCCCTGAGGCTCCTGACTATCGATCTGGCAGACCTGAGAGGCACCTGAGGCACAGCAAATCACTGATCCTGTGGGTGCCAGTGCCCCCCCAACAAGACCAGGGTGGTCCCATCCTGAAACCCCTTCCTGTTGTGAAGACTTCCGGGACATGGCCAACATCAAAGTCCAATCCCAGCAGTTCCCACCTTTGGTGTCATCCTTCTGGTCCGCCTCAGGGAAACATGAAAGCGAAGGAAACCCATTGAAACCCTGAAATCCCTGCACCCAAGTCAAGCCAAGTGAACCAACAAGGCCGTTCCTAAGATCTTTCTGAAACAAAGTAGTTTCTCCACCAGTGAACCACCATCCCCCATGACCACCACTGTGCCTCCATGGTTGCGCACCTGGTCCAACGAGTGATTTTCACGGAGGAGCTGATGAAATGTCATGAGATATCGAACATGATCAAATGTGAATGGTCATGAATTTGAACGATCAAAATGTCAACATTGATTTAAAAACTCAAGCGACTTCAATCTATTTTGGCAAAATGGCTGGTAATTGATCAAAATCCCAGCCCTGGTTGCAAAGATTCTTGAGCTCAATCTGTTCGTGATCGCCTTTTTCATCCTTTTCCAAACTTCCATCACAACGAAACAAGTGAAATGACAAGACTGGCGATCAACCAAGAAGTCTGACCCTTCAATTCTGATTTAACAAATGATGGTTAATGATGGCAACAAATGATGCTTACATATAGGGGTTCCATGATGGTTCTCCGCCATGCTTGGTCCAAGATTTTTCCCAAAGAACTCGCGCAGTGCTGAAGTTCTGTACACTCTGACGCTCGGAGCCCACAGCCCCAGAAACGGCACAGGTCACGGAACAACGGTGGGTTCCATTCCGGAAGCCGGGTCGACGGTGGCCGCAGCCACATCCCCGCACTTGGCTCGC
>VSDK01001740.1:990381-1010592 GCA_009767595.1 Symbiodinium kawagutii | reverse complement strand
AAGCTTGAGGTGCTCTACAACAAATTGTTTCACAAGTTATTGGAGTACCAGGCAAAATGCCTTTATCAAGCTTCTCAATATGGAGGTTGGTATTGCAAATCAACAAGGTCTAGGACACAATCTTATCCAAATTCGAGTTTGGGCTTTGCTCAGGGACACGAATTTATCGAAGATAGATACAAGTTGATTGTGGTTATGGAATTGGTATTACAGATGTGGTTCAGCTATGAAGCGATCACACACCTACGGATATGGAAGTTGGTTATGTTAGGGGCAGGAGCTGCACGAATGCAAGACACCCAACCCCGGAGCTGCACTTGCCGGAAGTCCTGATAAAAGGTTCCAGTTGGTGATGATCCGATTGCAACCTGGTCACGTGGTGCAGATCGGATGGGATGGCAATCAAGTGGAAGGTGGCTCAAGCCTAACACAAGATGGGAATATGTAATCCGCTTTCCGGATGAGGCTGTTAACCTGTTGACTTAAGTTACCCACAGCCCACCAGGTAACAAGTCAATGATCGCACTGGCACGGGCGGCAGCCTTTTTGCCAGTTCTTGAGCCAAACAAGTCGGTAAATCAAAATGAGATATGCATGTCATGACCTGCAACATGGTAGAGCTTTACAAGGTATATACACAGGGAGGTTTTCTGTGGTATTCTTCAACTATGAACATGGCAATTCATACTTGTATACATGGCCTATGGTCGTCACTATCAACAGCTTAATGACAGTAGCAAATAAAACAACTAAGTATAGATATTGACAACTAGCAGTTAGATGATTAATGGCAGTTTTAACCGCGAATGTTGGAACTGGTAATTATAAAGATGTTACTAGTAATCATCAAATGATCAAAAAACTCAGATAGAAACTATTAAATTATCAAAAGAAGAGTTCGATAGTTGTAGTACATTGAAAATAGTTGAGTATATAGAAACTATATAGGTAGTCTATCATCATCCCCCTTAGAAGCATCCAGCAGCCAACCGGGCTAACCAATCAGCAACTAACCCAGCCTCCAAGCAGCTCCAAGCACATCGAACCAACCAACTGTACCACTGAGACAACTGGAGAACCAAGCAGCCAACTGCAGCGCAGACCCATTCAACCAATCAACCTGAGCACCCAAACTGACCATCTTGAAACTGGCTTCAAGCCGTCCCTTGGAAAACGATGGAAAACGGTCCTTGCAAAATCTAAGGGCCCTTGAGGTAGTTCCGAGCGAAGCCGCGCTATTGCGATCCAAAACTGGCCATCCCTGTGCCCACCTGCGACTGCAACTGCTTATTCACAGCGCGGAGGCCTTCCAGCGGTCACAGCACCACACAAGGACCATCACAGGCAGCATGTGGAACAGGATGCTGCACAACCAGCGGCTGGAGCTCTTTCCCCAAGAAAATGGTTCATGCAATGCAACCAATTGGGCAGGTGCACATCGATGTGACAGGCAGCATGCCTTCGTCCGGCTTACGCACGTAGAGGTTGGCAAAGGAAGTAACCACATCCTGGCATGTCACTGAGCCCATCCCAAACCAAGTCTTGGTGCCTGTGAACCGACCCCAACCTCCATCCAAGTCAGCTCCAAGTTGGCAAAGTTGGGGGACTTGATGAATGCCTGGGCAAGGCTGAAGCAAGAGATTCCGTGAAGAGTCATGCCCTGACTGTTTGAGAAAACAACGTATCCCAAGCCCTGCCGGCATGAGATCAAATAGCTTATAGCAGCTCAACTTTGCCAACAGTTACACATACGTAGCTTTAGCTGCATTTGTATGCATCTGTTGCGTGATCATGGCAAGTGCAGGGACTTTTGAATGGTCTAGTCTTGTGCTTCTGATGGAAGACATCGTTGTAATCGTGGTAGATCTCACATCAACTGGCACCACATGAAGCCACAACGGCCTCAGCTTCGGATGTGAGAAAGCCACGGACTGCTTCTTGGACTTCATATGGACCAAATGGTAAGAAGGGCAAGGTATCCTCGAGGATTGGGGAGGCACAGCAGTTCAGGATGGTGAACTTCACCAGGATGCTCTTATACATCTTCTTACCAGATCCTCATTCACTTAAAATACTTAGGGGATACTTGGTGGTTATAGCTGTATTGGTAAGTGACATGACCTTCGGAGACATCACCCTAGAACTGCTGAAATTGAGATGTAGTACCAAGATGGCACTGGCAAATGTTCGAACAAGCCATGCCCAATGAAAACATCTACCCTCAGCAAGTAGCAACTGCCCCACCAAAAAGTTGAACACAAAAAAATAGTAAAACATGCCATGGGCAAGTGCTTGCTGTCCCGTGCTTGCATCTTGAAGCTTGAGCCAGGATTTGATATATTTCATATCATGTTTCCCACTGTTAGCTCTGTCCATTTTTTTGGGTGCCTGAAAATCCAGGGGTGTTCCAGCAACAAAAATGACATTACCTGATTCCGTTTCACTGTTGCACCCAGATTCGGTCAGCCGGCCACGGATCTCGCTTTCACGGAAGAACGCGTTGTCCTGTCAGCTCCAAATTTCAACGACCAACAAACACCGCAAGAACTCGGACATCGGGAAATCTTTGTTTCCGCTGAAGCTCAAGGCCTTCCTGGGCTGTTGGTTCTGTATGGGACATGTGTTTTCATGTTCTTGTAAGCTATACCTCTGGCAGTTGAGGTGTTTGGAACTTTTTCTCCACGTGTGTGGTTCCAACGGCCCCCTGGGACCCTGTACCAATGTTGAGTGCTAAACAGCTGGGGTCCCCTTCACTTTCCGGCTGCAAGCATTAGATCATGTTAGATCACTTGGATAAACATGAGCACGCTTCTTATTGGGGTTGTAGCAGCTCAGTTCGTATCAAGATGTAGTCACACTGGCAAAAGGGCCCACCAGTCACCAAGTGGACACAAACATATCTTCTTCAGAAATGTTTGGGTACAAATTGGTAGAAACAAAGATTAATATACATTAAGATAAACAACCACCTAAAAAATATTGAACAATGCAAAAAAAAAGAAACATATTCAACATTTCAACATACTCACATTATACGATAATCACATCGTAACATCAATGACCAAAACAATTCTTGGGTCTCAAGCGAACAAAGTTCTGATACCGCGGTACCCTGACTTTGCTGCCAGCGAAGGCCTTGGCCTGGCCGATTTCTCTCTCCACCAGTTCGCGAAGCTCGGCCTCAGCACCGCTCAGCCTTTTTGTGGGGCAATCTTCTGCTTCCAGTTCCAAGCCAGTAGGGGCTGGCAACCAGCTGATTTCTACCATCTTGTTGTAACTGGGGTTGGTTACCTGCTGGTTGGTAACCGAAAGCATAGGGCTATCTTTAAGGAACACACTTTTCCATGTTTATCCAACTTCATACCAGTAACTTCATTTTGTCGAATTGATTTAGATCCACATTGATAACCCCCAAATGTTTGATGTTGAATCATCATTTATTTATGCTTAAAGTGGGGTGGTCAAGCCATCTGGGGACCTGGACACACCAACCTCCGAGCCAGGTCACATAGGCGACACAGTCTGGATCAACATCAGCTCCCTTTGGCAGCAAATGGTTGCTCTCCAATGATCTGCCCATGGTTTTGGCCACCTGGGCTGCACTGGGAGGTGGGATCCAACGCGGAATCAGACATGGTTCAGCCAGAGTTCAAGCTGATTGGATCCAACATCCACCGGCTGTGGTGAACTTAGATGATGAACCCACCCGGATCCCAGGCTTGATCCCCGTCAGACCAACTGCTGGTCCAAGCCGAACATCCAACAGAAATCACCAAATTTGTCCAAGCAACAGCTGCAGGATGTCTGATCAGCAAATCTTTCGCCAAATTGCTGGTGAGCACGAAGGTAATCTTGGATGGCAAGAGCACGGCATCCCGGCGGAGCTACCGTGACGTGCTACTGTGTGCCCAGGTTGGACTTCTTTGTTGTGGAACCGCGGCCAGGATGCACTTCGTATGCCCAACCATTTCCAGACAGAGACGGCACCGGAATGAAGCTGTCAGGTGTTGGTTGCTGATTAGGTAGAAGAGAAACTTTTAAACATGGGTATGTTGCTCACACACAACGCGCACCTTCTTCGTCTAAAACCTAATATCAACCGGTTCAGATTCATCAACTGTTGCCCTTCTACATGTGCCCACACAAAACAAACATTCATCCGCTTCAGCATCTTCTTCCTAAACCCATCTCCGCACTTCATCACACTTTCTAACTGACGCCGCGGAGCGTTGGAGGCCGGGTAGTCACGTCCGGTACGTGGATCATACACTGCACCTGAGATGCTGGATGCAAAGCAGTGCGCAGGGCCATGGCCCAGGATGTGATCATAACCATGGGGGTAGCCCCAGCCCAGGTTAGTACCGAAAGTCAGCCATGCTTCAAGTAATTTACATGCCCCCGTAAACGACATACCTTGACATTCCCACGTCAAAAAAATGGCTTTTGAGATTCAATGTTTGGCAGCATCCAAGTGCCATGTCTGAACATCCTGATGTCATTCCTTCGGGATGTTTACCAAGGTCAGCCGGGCATTGGCCACATCCACTGACTGCGGAAGAGCTGCCATGTTCACCAAAAACTGTCAGAAACGACTTGGCGAAGCTGCGGTGCGCCTTTTCGATCTCATCCAAAACGATCACCTCGCTGTCGTTCATCGCCGGCCCCAGTCATGAATTGTGAAGGCAGCGATCGGATGATCGTTAACCCATGTCGATGCATGGATTGATCGTTGCTACCATTCACACTTACCAGTACGTTACTACAATAACTTAATTACTGTAGATGTCTCTTCATCATAAACTCCAAGTGGTGATCATTAAGAGCTACTTAAACAACATCCATTGAGCACAAGCCCAAGTACTTAAACAGCATCCACAAACAACTAGTGGTGATGCACCATTTCTACCCATTTCTCCACTTGCTGACAATGGCGCTGTCACTCGCCAAGTCTCTGCATCTGGGTTGGGCCTCACCAAATCTGGCAGATCTCCAGTGCCTTGGATCCCTCGAGGGGGTCCGAAGAAGGTCTTCCTGAACCGCGCTGCAAATGTGCAGGGTTGGAACCCGACCATGGGAAATCACCCCTTCTCAAATTGCTTGTAACCCACAACCGCGAAGTGGTTATGACCCATCAGCTGCTGACAACTGGTTCTGACTATGGTAAATCATAATGTCAACCGATATAACTATGGACTATGGTTAATAACCGGTTGCTAAGTGGGCGTGCGCATCCAAGTAGTGGGGAACATTCCAACGATGGCAGCAACAGCAGCTCCTTTTTCTCCCGCAAGGGTGCGCTAGAATATCCGCAGAAAATCGCTCTAAGTCTGCTTTGCCAACCCAGTGCATTGAAGGCTGAAGAGCAACAATCTATATGTGTTTTAGAGGATCTGTAATGACTTGCTTGTTTTGGATTGCCACAACCTATGAATGGGTATAATGACATTTTCATCAACCGGAGTGAATTGAACAACTGAATCTGGCACAGGCCTCTGTTGGGCTGTGCCTGAATGGATTCAGCCTTCGGGTTCCCACGCTTTCCACACTCTTCCACTGCCTGCATCAGCCAAACCCCATTTAATGAGCCGGCCGGCTTCACCCATCTGCTGCAGACTATCCATGGCATTCCAAGATGCGACAAGGCCAGACTTTGGATCAAAAATCAGAAAGTGGACTTTGGCATTGAAACCGTCTATATCCTGGATCCTTCCAAGGATCAGTTCCTTGTCTTTTTCAGAGGATGCTTGCATCTCCCGCACATCCAAATTCTCCAGGGTTCGAGCTCTTTGCTGCAGAGTGGCTTTGGACGACAACTTCAGTGACTGATCCATCTGCAAGCGCCGAGCTTCGGCAATTTCGGCCACGCACCAGGCACGATGGAACAGATCTAGACATTGGTCCACTGCAATGACCTGTCGGCACTTTCCTGTGATTGCCAGGTGGCACATCATGTCATCAAATTTGTTGATCTCAGACTGTACGCTTCGGCCGTCTGGGTCCCTGATGTTGACACGACTGCAACTGCACACTGGATGCAGCAAATTGGTCAAAGGATCTCGGTCATGAGGATTGTTGTGGCAAATGCTGGCATGCTGATTCACCGCAAAGGCACAAATCCAATAAGTATCATCCAAGCGCCTCATTTCTCCCAACAGTTTCTGCAGGACAACGCAATCCTCCCAAAGAAGTTGGGCTGCCAAACTGAAACTGCACTCCTGCAAAGCATCTGACAACACTGCAGCCAGCAGGTCATGGAAGCGGTTGCCCCAGTTGTGGGTCACCATGACTTGCGCCCTTCGGGGACCATCCGGGTTGCAACTTGACACTGCATAGGCACATTCTTCACGGCTGGTGAGTGGTATGATCACCCTCCGAACTACATCTCTGGTCTTATGCTCTTCTGGGACATACTTCCATCCAAGTTCTTCCATCGAAACTTTCTCCAGATAAAACTGCAAAAGACTCCTCAAAGTCATGCCGCGCAAAGAGAGTTCCTCCACTTTTCGTGTCCAGTTGGGATCATCAGAAGTCGGCTTAGTTGGGCTCTCCTCCGGCTTGGACCTACAAGGCAACTGAATTCCTGGGATCCCTTCAGCCTTGGCCAAGCGGTGGCTGCCGGAAAGTAGGAGTACAGCAAAGGCATTTGCGAGGGGATGGAAAAAATTAAGCAGGAACCAAACTATCTCAGCCCAGTCCTGGCCATCTTCTCCAGTTTTGATAAGCCCTGAAAAGTCCATGGCAAGCAGCAAAGAGGTGAGGACCAAGCCGAAGGACACACCCACAGCTTGCCAATCAGAAAGGCGTCTGGCACGTTGCAAGGAAAACCTGGCCGGATACGGTGCCTTTTGTGCTTCTGCTAAGCGACAAATCCTCCGCAACTGCAATGATGACGTGCTGAAAGAGTAGATTGGTACGATGGTGGCTGTCACATTGCAAAGCCATACCCACGCACAGCATGCGTTCAAATAAGCCTGGGCAAAATCGACCAAACCCTGCATAAAAAGTAGACCGAATGGAAGTAGACCTGTTGCTAAGCCAAGGACTTGTGCCCAAAACAGCATGCAAAAGCAGCGGCTGCAATACCTTTGGTTGGAAGACTGCTCCAAAGTATCCAATCGTGAAAGGACAAGCATTTGCATCCAAAGTAAAGAAACAATAAAGAGAAAAACACCGCAAGACTGAAGAACAGGGACCCAATTTGTCCCATAGATATGGTCTTTCACAGAAATAAAGCCGAATATGCAGCCTGTTGCCTCGGTCATTGGGACTAGAGAGCCCAGGATGGCCTGAAACCAGTTGATGATGGCGTAGCCACACGCTGACTTGGTGTGACTGGAAGCATTGAATCTTCTGAGTAGAAAAGCTGCTACACAACCAGCTCCGAAACTTGAAAGTATCAACCCAAAGAAGGAGATTCGCGTTACAGGAAAACACGTGTCAGGAAGCCCATCGTGAGGCCACAGCAAAGCCGTCGCTGTCGCATGAGCAATGAAGACCAGCAGGTATGATTTTGGCAACTGGAACCAACCTTTGCGGGCAGTCCCTGAACATCGCCCCACTTTCAGGGCTTCCATCAAGCGACAAAGGGAAGTTGTCGTGTAAATCGTGGGGGAAACAGCCCAAATGGCTTGGCAACGATGGCAACTTTGACGGCGATAGCAACTTGATTCGCACTGCCGGTAGTTCTTTCAACTTGCTGGCAGGAAGAGCCAGGAATGACGATGAATTTTTGTTATCCCCGTGCTATTCCTGTATATCATGATTATCAAGCACAGGTGAATGCCGCCATCAAATTGATTAGCCATTCAACATGAGAGTTAGGCTAGATCCGAAACCCATTGACCATTTGACTTGCATTTACCGACTAAATCCAGCATTGCTGGTTCTCCCTGCATGTTATTACCGATCGTTCAGCATTCTTGAAAACGGCTCTTGAAGTCTGTTATTTTTTTGGGCACCATCCGAAAGCTTGGGCAATTTCTCGAAAGTAACTATGAAGTTGAGGTAAACACGATTCATTCAGTACTCTTAAAAATGCTTATCGAGCATCGTTGTTACCCTCTGCCAAACGAACCTGTCAGAGAAGAATCCACCATTTATAGATGGTTTCCCAGGGTTTCTGCAGAAAAGTCTTGATTTTCCAGCAATCCAGGTTATCTAACGAGAGGTAACCCTCAGTTCACACCTTGGAACACCTGGCCCTGCAGCCACGTTTCAAATCCTCTTCCGTGCCTCGGCGTTGATGTTCTCAGTTGGCATAGGGAAGAACCCCACAATGGTCACAACAAGTGTTTCCACTTGTAGAATGATATAGGCAAATTGATTTCAAGCAACACAATTTGCATGATTAGAATGGCTGGGGCGGTCAGCAACGTGTTTTTGTCAGAGATTTTCCTGCATTTGTTCACCGATTCTAGGGGAGTATCCAATGCAGCATCTTTAGGGGCCAACTCTTGCCAGGACTCCCCCATCCCTGCGAAGAAACAATTTGCAAACTCAAGGATTTTCGACACGTCCCAATTCGAATGTTCGAACATTTGTCTGAAACAGCAAGTCACTTCCCTGCCAATATAAAGGCCTGCCCAAACATGAGTTAGCAAATGGCTGCAAGGACTGAAACTAGGTGGACAGTCGGAGTATTGATCAACCATCGGCTGTCATCAGGTTTGCCGGCGAAAATGTTTCTTTCACACAACCATCACTTGTTTCTGCAATTTGGATCTCCAATCAGTCCACAGTAGAGATTTAAAGCTGAACCTTTCATGGCTGACACCTCACAACATCTCCAAGCGTCTGAACTGGTTCCTCGGTTGCGGGCAGCACTGCGAAATACCCGAAGGCTGCTCCCAATGATGGCTCTCTCGCTGTTGCTTTATGGCTTTGGTGCTGCTGTCCAACCCACACAATGAACAGTTGGTTTTGTCATACTGTTCACTGCATGTCCAAGTCAGTGATATTGTGCCGCAAATGTGTGCCAAGCGGCATCGGGAAAAGCTTGAAGCGGCCCGTTCTTACGAGTTCCTGCGCCGAAAAAACGCGAAATAACACGAGAAGTCGTTCAACGACCAGCTGCCTCTGACTGGAAAACAAGTAACTGCTCAGTGCTACATGCGTCCTGGAAAGGACGCTCATGGATGTATTCTGCGATCTTTCGGGCTGCCATAGTTTTGCCTCGCGGCAAGTTGTGAGCATGACTTCCCTTCAAAACAAACAACTGCAATAGTTGATGTATACATACATCACCTTTCACTCAGTGCGGTACAGCATTTCAAAGCAAAGTCTGGCCATGTGATCAATGGACCGTTCCAAACAGAGTTCAGTCAGGGCTTGGGACTGGTGGTACCCGAGTGACGTTCTACATTTGAGGGGTGTTGGTTGTCTTATGTCATGTCCATGTGATGGTTGTTGATGGTTGGTGGCGCGATGATGATTGATGGTTACAAGTTACATCCCTCACGAGCAGTTTTCAAAATCTAGTGATCATTGGTTCCTCTGGCTGGCGACTCGGACTTCCCATGATCGTCTTGACCCCAGCAAGAGACCAGCAAGTAGAATTGAGCAAAGCAAACTCGAGATTGAGTAGTTTTGAAAATTGCTCCGGGCTCTTCTGATCAACCATCATGATCTACCAACTATAACATCAACTCACATCAAGTGGCATCAACAAACATCAACTAACCAGTCCAGTTCACAACTCGAACTCTTTTCGCGGGATGTTTCAACAAAGCGCAGCCTCCCTGCGCACCTGTTCCAGAAGGACCTGTCAACAGCAGAACCAGTGGAACCTCTGGTCCTCAGTGCCGGTCCCAAGGGTAGACCAACTTGAGGCTGTGACTTTTGCCACCGCCATCGGGGTCCATGGACTATGGCTTTCCATGGCTTTCCATGGTTTTCCTAGTCATTTTTGAGGCCATTTAGGTTTGCATAACTCCGAAAACACCCCAACTCAAGGGATGTGCACAGTCCACAGTGAGCTGCACCGATGCGGTTCAAGATCTCAGACGGCTTTCAGGGTTTTCCACCTGATGGACCATCCACCCCCATACCGCTGTTGCATCTACCGTGTCAAGGCGAGTTTCTGTGCATGCCCTTCTTCCGCACGCGCACGTAACCAGGCGATTGCATCAACCTGACACAATGAAGGCGGGATGATGCAATGGTTAGCTGGGACCCTTGAAGCAGTACCTTTGATGCGTCCAACCACCTGTTCACCGGCACATTGCCATGGGAATCTCTTGGCAGCGGGTTTGACAAAGCAGCAAATCCTCAGGATTCTATGTGATCATTGGAAGCATGCTCGAACACGGCATGCACAAATACACAGCACCCCACCAAATCTACCAATGTATCCATAGGCAAGAAAATGAACGCATATACGGCAATGGATCAAACCCTTACATCCCTTCAAACATCGAAAAACGTTCAATATTCATGCGTCACTCGGATGCTCAAGCAGGTTCAACCAGGTTCAACCATGTTCAACCTACCCATGATACGGCATCAACCCACATCGCGATCTATCCACATGGGCCTGTCTGCAATTGGACATGCACCGGGCCTAACTCATACTAACACCTGTGGAGATCTACGGAGATCATAGAGGGAGACTATCAATAAATCAAAGTCCCCTAACATATAGCGCCCCTGGTCCTCCCTTGATAAAATAGATATAGTTAGAATAATGATAAGAGTCATAAATATAATAAGTTATTACTAATTCTTTCACTGATTCTTGTTGCTTATTGGCTTCATCAGCCATTAACTTGCATTCATCTTGTTTGATAGCTCTCGGTTTAGATAGTTCGTGATCAACCATTTCCATCCATTAACTCCCCTAGCTTCATATCCCAGCTAATGAAAAAATCTTCGCCCTTGGTTGCTTGGTACCTTGACCCATGATCCAGCTGCCACCATCCGTCGCCTCTTCACTGCGCAATTTTGCCCCACCAAACCACTGAGTGCTTGATCCAACGCCTGGATCTGCAACGGCGGCTAGCCCAGCTATGGGTGAAGAGGTTGGCACTGACTGTCTTGGGATTGGTGGCAACCATTGGGTATGTGCCAAGCCATAAGGTAACCAATGGGCCCCACCAATAAATAATCATTTTACTCGGAAACCATTGCCTTTGGGGGTGCCATTCATTTGGCACCTACCCAATTGTCAATCACTAGCCGGGTCACTACCGGTCCCCATCAAGTTCGCAAGTTTTCAGGTGTTAATGCTGGACATCAAGCCGCTCAGCCGGCCAGGTAGCTACAACCTCTCCCACAAAAAACACGGCTCCACCTTCTATTTAACAGTATCAAGCCGCGTTGCAAAGATATGACACTCTCCGGAAACGACGGCAATCATTGGAACATCATTCAGATCATCTCTGGAATTGACCAACCAGCAACATCTGTGTCAAGCCGTTTCAACTGCAGTCTCTTGAGGATAGAGACGGTCCATCTGAACTCTGTCAACCGCTCCACCGAATTGCTGCCTTGGTCGCCTTTGGCTTTTCAGTGCCAGGCAGTTCTGCGCCTGCGTTGGACCGTGGGCAACTGGTGCTTGGCAGGTGCATGCCGGGCATGCTCACCATGGGGCTTGGAGATGCCGGCATTCTGATTTTGGAGGGTGATGAAACATTTCCAAATCCTGACTACCTCATGATGACATGAGTCATTGCCTCGAAACCACAAGACCAACACATGAATGATTGATATCAAAAATTGATTTCATATAATATCATGAAATATGTGCATTTTACAGAACATATCATTTAACATATTGGAATTCCATGGGAGTTCCTGAGAATCACAACGACCAGTGGTTCAGTTTCTCTCAGGCCTCAATTCAAATTCCATGTTGAATCTGATGCACCAACGATCCATGCCTGATGGTAAGTTTGGCAAGGTCAAACGCATCTTCACGTCGTGCATCAGCCCCGGCAAGCAGATTTCCTTAGTCCACTGATGCCCACTGTCATCGAATGTGTCGGTTTCACATGCAACTAGTACTGGGGCAGCGCTGAGATGTGTAGCTATTGGCAACCGCACAAAAGAACATGCCCGCAAGAGTGGTGCATATATTCAGAATAAATAAGAAGGAATAGACCATGATTAATATTTATGTTCAGTTAGTGAAAATAGCATCCAACCATATCTAAAATTGAATTCCATAACATTCCATAGTCACCTTGACCCGAAATTTTTGCATTTGAGCGCCAGCAAGGAGACATTTCCCTTGCTCACCTACTCGGACCTCGGGAAATTCTGACATTTTCCCTACTGATGGAATGGCAAACAATGAGGTTTCTGTCGTGGTTTCCATACTCGAGTATCTTCCCAAAATCCGGTCATAGTTGCCGTTGTTGTGGTGTCGGAGTTAGGGCCCGCATTCATCAACCAAGCGCAATGGCTTGCTGGCTCAAAAGCTGCTCTATCATCAAGGTGGTTAATCATCAAATGAATTGCCATCAACATCATCCACTACCATTTGGGACACCGTTCCTGGTAGCTCCTGTCCTTTCAATTGGAAAGGATAGCGCTGGATACCCCTGTCTGGAAACTGTTCCCTTCAAACAACCCGAACTTTACTACCGTTGACCATTTGTATCCCTTGCTTCGGCTCCCATCACTGACCAGTACCATCATGGTTAACTGATGGTCAGCATACCATCCGCTGGCACCGTCCACTATAGTTACTGGTATTGGTGAACCACTTTTAACTCATGTCAACCACGTTAACCAATGGCAGGAATCATTCAAGCTCCACTGATGGTTCGGTCATGGATATCAGCTGATCATTAGTTTTAAATCACGAACCCTTTTTGGTGAGTCTTATTGTATTTGTCAACCATTTTCATCATTAAATTAACGAATGGTGAATCAACTAAGAATCATGTTTTAGCCAAATGATGGAGTAGTGACTAATGGTCAATACTCAACTAATCTCGATTAAATATCAACCAACGGATGGTTCCCAAGCGTCAGATCCCGCTGGGGGCGCTTCCATATGGTCCAAGTACCTCGGAGGGCGGAGTCGCTGGCGGAAAGAATGCTGCTTGGATTAGTGGGGGATCGGTGATTCAATTTATGATCAGCTGATAACCAATCCCCCAATTAATTGGTGATTCATTGCTGATTGGATTTACCACCAAGTGAATTAGTTGGTGATTCAGTTGATTATTCAGTTGGTGACTCTTTGGTGGTAAATTGGTGGTTAGTTTTGTTCAAGTCAGAAAAGGACTTCAGTTGAATTGGTATGGATCAGCTTGATGTTGACTTTAGCCTAGGGACACCACATTTGCCGGGCTATTCTCTTTTCAGACGCTAAGACTCCGAGCCTTTCTTCCCATTCTCTACAATTGGGAAGCTTTTTCTCCGCGCGCTGTGTAAAAGCGGACCAACTTGGAAGGGCGCTCCCAAAATCCGAGCAACCAAAAGCAGAAACATCCAAAATCAAATTAAAGTTGCGTAACCATGAATCCTTTCTTTGGAACATGTTTGGAAATATCTTTTTCAACTTTTCCAGGGTGTTTACAGAGCCACTTTGGGCTCACAGGTCGAAATTCCACTTGCCGATCTTGGAGTCAGCCTCATCCACCTGGTCATCAAGAAGTGCAACCCTCCAACCATTCAACGCCTGCGTTTGATTGGGGCGATCCATAAATTGTGGCACCTGCGAATCCCTCCCCTGAACTAGACATCAAGAACCATGTTCTGCGGGCGGCCACCAGCGGTATCCAATCGTGATAGTAAAACGAAGGGATGGAATACCACCAATCTGAAAACCCTTGGCACAACCCCATCCTTTTTGAAACACCCGAATCATCCCGAATCTATGCAACTGACCATGGCAAGGGCTCCAAGGAGCAAAAACGGTGTACCTTTCCAACAGGGAGCCTCATGGGAGCCCCGAATCAACAGGGCCAGCAGCTTCGGCCTTCTCCAGGCCCTCCGCATCCTTCCACTTGCGCCGTGCTTCCGGTTCCTTGGCGAAGAGTTCCTGGAGCCGAACGGCTTCGGCTTTGGCGAAGCTCCAGGAATCGCAGATCAAAATGTTGTCAAACCTTGGTGTAGAAAACGGCGCATATGACAAAGTTGGTGCCAAGATGCGGTGCTGTCAAGTCTTCCAAGGTATACGTATAACCATAGGTGAAAAAGATCGGAGTTGTAGTTGGAACTCTTTAGAATTACCACAAATTACAACATTTGAAAGACAAAAACTTCTGAAACTTCCTTGCCAGCCACACAGATCCCTCCTGCACGGTCCAAAGTTCGAGCCCAACAGCTCCCAGGTCACCATAGGCATAGACCTCCTCCTCGTAGTCGGGATTTCCACGTTGCCTGGGTCTCCATTCGCCCCGGAACTCGGGATTGTCCAAGCGGGCCGGAAACCAAGGGCCTTTGTACAGCGGGTTCTCCACCAAAGGGGCCACATATTGGCCATCCTCCTCGTCATCCCACTCCAGTGGCTTCGCAGCGAAAGGATCTGGGACGAGTTGCTCATCTACCCAGGTCTCCTGCAACGATGGCTTGCACAGTTGTTATGAATCCCCAGCCTTCCAGTTACCAATAGATTACCAATCCCATACAACAATGGTACCAGCTGGTTACCTGCGACTTCATGGTGAGTGTAGGGGATGTTATCACGGTTAACTATTCAGCATTGTATCAATGTGATTGTGTATACAACTTGACATGCGAGCACATTTTGCATGGGCAAATAGTATAATGGTCGCAGCCCTACTAGCCCACCATGGAGAAATCCTAGTGAACACTGGAAGCGTGACATCAGAGAGCTTTCCAATCGGCCTAGGTGAAGTGACTTTATAGTCAGGAGATGTCCCTGCCCCCAACCATCCCACGCTTTCAAGGGAAGCCAGTGACAGGGTACCGTGCCATAGGCATACTATGACATCCCCAGTTGCCATCAATGAGTTGCCACCAAGCTACTGGCTTCTTAACCTCTGGGTCAACGATGCGTCGCTTTTCGATCCAGTTGGGGGGCTTCTGATCCGTTGGGTCGTCGATGGTTATGTTGGGAAAGTCCCAGAACTCGTGTAAACTACCTGAGGACTTTTCTTGCAGGTCCATGTAAACCTTGTAGGTGTTGTCAGGTTTCAGTAGCAAACTGTAGACGTGCGACTTGGAATCGCGATCGTCAAACTCCAAGGCGATCTCCGGGTTCCGATGCAAATTCTGGCCTTTCCAATTAAACACCAGCTGAATCACAGACACATCGTAGCCACAAATGTCAGGTCCAAACATGATTTTGTAAGGCGTTTGGGCACCAAACTCCGACTGATTAAACTCAGACCCCAGTATCTTGAGGTAACCGCCAGCGCAAAAGGCCAGGTCTTCGTCGGATTTCTCATGCTTTACAGTGAATTGAAGCACCAAATCCCTGCCACGGTTGGAGAAAGGACGTTCGAAGCGAGCAGATGACGCGTGGTGTCGGTATGCTGTGGCCGTTCTGAGACCAAGCTGTTCTGACTCGTTGACGAACCACTCCCCCGCACTCCTTTGAAAGGCTGCTGTGGGACCATTGATTCCAGGTCGGTCTGATTGAACCCAACGAGATTCCCAGGAGGCGTTGTCAAACGTTTCATGGAAGAACACTGTTGGCCGGGAAGCCACCAGTGGCAGGAGCGAAGCGAAAAACCGCATTGCGAGACATGTGGAGTGAACTGCTGCAGTTTCTATGGAGGTGATTCTGGATTCCAAACGGTTTGGGGGTGTGGAGGCGGTGCCGTAAATGTCAGATCTTACAATTGCGGCCTACTCATCACGATCCCAAGAAAACATTGGTTGAGCAGCGGAGCAGTGTCAAGAATCATTAATGACATCCCCTTGTATATATCTGAGCGGTCTGTCTAGCGGAATGAGGGCCTATTCAGTCATCTAAATCTGCGAAATTTTGACCAAAACGTACGGCAATCACGTGGATCTTCATGGCACACTCCTCATGTGATTGTTTTCATCATGCACCCGACCTTCTCCCTCTCTCTCTCTGCAAACATGCCATGAGTTGCACTTATTGTGGTTGGCATCAAGCAACTGCTGAACTACATCTGAGTCTCGGATCCCATGCGGAGTGATGGTCTCACCACAGTCGCTTCAAGGCAGCACTTCGGAGCCACGCATCCCAGGGATCAAACGATAAATTTGAGCTGATGGATAAACATCTTCCTCTCCCTCTCATGACTTCTCTCTCTCTCTCTCTCTCTTCTCCCTGTCTTGCTGATTTGATTACCCCTTTGCTCCAAACCAAACACAGTTTACTAAGCCAAACGCAGCTCATAGTTGATTAATTGACCTAACTATTATTAACTGATAGTCAATAGATAACTGACAACTATTCATTAACCCAACTGATTCAGTTCATCAGTTTCTTCCCATATCTCCTAGTCCAGGCTTGCCAGCCAAGTTGCTGCACATGCTGAACTTGCACCCAGGAACCTATGATGTCTGCCAGGGCCTCGACACAGTACTGCTGAAAGATCGGGGCAGTTGGATAGACATGCGGCCGCTGTCCATACAAACTGAAAGGGCTGTAAACTTCCGGCATTTGGGGTATTCCATTCTGAAAAGGGATGCCATGAAAGTTGTAGTGCCTTCAAATCCGTTAGGGCACTCCATTCCAAACGAACTTTCTATGTCCATTTCATTCGTCAAGTCATCCCTTCAAATCAACGTCACTGCCCTCGAAAGCGCCGCCTCTTGACGGAACATTTCCCTCAGAACGTTGCAGGCATCGGCCTGCAATCACAACTCGTTGCGCGCAGCGCTGCATTCGATGTTGAGCCGGTACAGCCCCACGACCAAACCAAAGTGTCAATTTCAATTTGGTTTTATATAATGATGTTTATTTTAATTCTAATGTTGAGCCAATACAGCCGCAAAAAATATTGGTTTATATAATTTTTGGCCATTGCAAACAACTGATCATAGTTTTCACATTTCTGATTAGCTAATTAACGAAGTTGAAACATGGAGGCACCAAATTTTGCGTACTAAAGAAACATAGAAGCCAATCAAACGGCGTCCATCAATGTCCCATGCTTTCAGAAGTGGATAGCATACTAAGCACCCGTATATTTAAGATTACTCAACCACAACCATTGACCATGCTTAGTAAGCACTATGTTGCCTTCAAAGAATTCATGACACCCGGAAACCCATAGGATGCAAGCAGTATACCCATATGAAACCCACGAAACCAAGCAACTTCAAAAAACCAGCCATCAGCCACGGCCTAGGAAACCATAGGAAGCCATGGGAAACCACCTAGGAAAGCATAGGACGCCAAGCAATGGATGGCAATTTCACCATGACGGCAACCAGCGCAGCTTCCCCTGCCTCTAGGCGCACTGCTTTCATCAATCCATCCAACAGTGCTACGCTCGGAACTTCCAGGGTGATACCTGCGCGTTCGCTGGTTGAATTAAATCATGGTTGGCCTTTGGCATTTGTAATGGCTCGTAATGTTTGATAATGAATGGCGGAATACACTTAAGAGTGGTTAATGATGGTTCAGAACCTACAATGGTTGGATGATTGATGAAATGATTGATGGTTAAAACCAACTATCAATAGTATACTAGATGGTTCAGAACCTGCAAGATGGGTTGGCTAAATCAACATCATGGTTGGCTACGAATAAATGTTGGATGATTCACAGTGGACCGGTAAGGGTTGGGTAAGGATGACCCTATGGGCATGCGTGTGTTTGTATCGTCCGGACAAATTTGACCGACACCACGTTGGCACAGTCTGTTCGTGTTAAGTTAAATAATTTGACCCAAAGTGAACCCAGAAGTCATCAATCATTTCTTCTCCACGACTGATGATGCAGCATCATGACATGAAGAGAATGACCACATCAGTCATGGATATTATCATCAGCATTTACCTTTCCTCACCTCTTAAAAAACTGTCGCCAAAGCTGATGGCTGAGCAGCAACTGGCTAAAGCAAAAACCATCATTCTTTGAATACAAAAAGTTTGTGGTATAAAGAAGACAACGTTGCAAACGTTTGTCATCGAGAACTGAATGTTTCTATTTCTTTGGTTGCTACTGCATTTTCCATGTACCCATGGAATAGGAATGAGCAGTGAGTTGTTATCGTTTTCCCACTGCTATAGGAAACCACATCATGATGTAGAACATGAACAATTCACATAAGTTGGCATTCTGGAGGCCGTGGTTGTTTTTCCTTATTGTTCTTACAAGGTCAAACCCACGTGCTGTCCTCTCTGCAAGGCAACCAAAACCAAATCCCAACCTAGATTGCAACCCTGGTTGCTCATACTCATCTATTTCCCCGCAATTACCCACGTAGGCCCACGTATTTATCCATATATTTACCCACCGACGGATAAATAGTGATTAATATTTACCCACGCACCTATTTCCCCCAGGTTCCTCGCCCATCGCAGCATCGCATCGAGGCAGCGACCTGAACGGAAGGCCGCCAGAAGAACTGCCAGAGCTCCAGGAGCAGCACTTCCTGCACCTCAGCAACGCTGAAGCATAAGAGCTCTTGATCCATCAGCCAATGATCACTAATAGGCATAGCAATGATCACTAATGAGCAAAATAACAAGCATTACTAATAGCCAATAGTCACTAATGAATCCATCAGCTAATAACTAATAGTAATGATTCTGAATGATTCATAAGCTTATTATGGATGATCCATTAGGAACTAATAAGCATAGCTACTCAAAAGCGATTGGATCATTAATGATAAGCATTGGATCATTCATAATAAGCATTTGTCTTAATAAATAAGCTGAGCATTGGAGCTCTTGATCATGAAATAAGCATAGTTACCACTAATAAGCAACAATCAACCAATTTCATGGCAACAAAAGACCAAAACAGCCTATTGGGCTAAAATTGGTTCAACTAATGATAAACATCAATACATGAATGCATATATTGTTGCTGATGCTCCATAAAATCTTAACGTGACTAAAATCCATAACAAACATTCAGATTCAATGGCAATGTAATGCACGTATTATAGTAAAATTCATTAAGAGAGAACGAACGCTGAAATGCACTAACACATGTTGACAAACATATCGACAAGCATTAGATATTCAACCGTGAGAAGGATTCAGAGATGCATATGAACAAATTTTGGCGAATCAAACAAGCAATAAGTTCGTTTGGCACCGGCAAATTCAGTCTGTGGACGAGTCAAGTCAGGGAATGTTCTTCAAGGACCTCTTGGCACCTTCATGACACTCTCTAAGCCACCATTGAAGGTAAAGTAGCCTGAAGGCGAAACATGTTGACTCAGAAGGGTTGTAGCATGTTGTAGCCCAGTACGATTTGAGCACCCTTTTTGCATACCGGACCAAACCACGCCATTTCCCCAAAAGAAGACCCGCCCAACCAATCCAATCATCACATTCAAGCCTGGAAAGCTGCAATTCGCTGAAGGGGCAAATTTTGATCTTGCAGGAAACCGGCTCCAAAATCACCCCCAGCGGTTCTCAGCCCCAGCTGCGCACGGCTTCAATCACCAGGTCTTGCGCCACGCTGGAGGCATCGACGCGAAGATCTACGGGCAGAGAACTCCAGCAGTGGAGCAGATGTGGTGCCACAACCTGGGAAGTGCGTTCCAGGGTCAGTTCCATGCAACCACCCGATGTGACCATGCTCATAACGGCCCACCAACTAGTGATTGTTGGGGTCAACATGGGTCAACCATCAACTTGCCTAGATGGTTTGACTACTGAGCTTCAGTTTTTTCCTACAGTTGGCTTGCCCAATGGCAACAAACGCAGATTACACCGACTGGAGAACTGGACACATTTCTAATTCCTGAGATAGGGACATATGTAATATGGTCATTATCTAATTTAACATGGTCCATGGACCATGTCCATACGTGGGGCAACCTCAAAAACACGCCTTCTGCATGCTAGATGCTTACAAGCTGTCCGTCATTTTTGCTTTGATTGCCAACCTGGGCTACCAAACTGTTCCACTATTGTTTTTGACCGATTTCTTGAGGAAATCAAATGGAGTTTGAGCCGGATGTGTTTGCTGCTCGGGGCTTCTCTTTGCCTCTTTGCATCACCCAGCACAACCGCCTTTGGGCTTTGGAAGGCATATGAGTGGCGGACAAAATTATTTGTTTGGGTAACCATCATTTGGTCCGGACTCGCTTTTCAGTCGGACCTACTCGCTTTTGCCGGTTTCTGCGT
>VSDK01001740.1:908375-990266 GCA_009767595.1 Symbiodinium kawagutii | reverse complement strand
GAAAAGGGGACCTGGTGGCCCGAGCCCTGGAATTGATGAAACTGGACTCGCTTTGGACTCGCTTTGGGACACACTTGAATTTCCAGAATTTGGCCTTATGAAAAGATCAGGGGTGGCAGGGACTCGCTTTTCAGTCGGACCTACTCGCTTTTGGGGGTTTTGACTACTTCTCTAAAACCAATGCTTGCACGATGATAAAAATAATTGACGATAATTTTGTCGGATACTCATATGTAGTTTGTATATATCAGTATGTATGGTTGCCTTGGAAAGCACAGGCCAAATTTTGAGCCACTATGAAAACACGAAGAGTTTGATATTAGAATCCATGCAGTCGAAAAGGACATTGGAATTTCCGTCAGAGCTTGGGCTCCTGCATTTGTTTCAAATAAGCCGACTGCCAACTAGCAAACAATTGGCAAATCCAAACCAGCACACCACCAACGGGTTACCCAACACATCGTTGGATCTGGTGTCATGCCGGTGGTGTCAGCTGGATCTACCACTGGTCATGCTGCCCAGGGCTAGTTTCGGCAAGGTGCTGCTTTCACCTCACCGTCTGCGGCTTTGGTGGCCCAGAATCCCTTGGCAACCGCGTCCTTGGTGGCGCTCGCCGAATCGCCAAGTCATAACGAGGTGTGCTCGTCAGCCAAGTGAAGGTCTCCATGATTGAACCTGTGGTCTTTTACATCTAGACATTTATTGATTATCATCATCGTCATTTTATTGATTATCATTGATTCTTATCTTGAAGCAGGACAACTAGACTTTGCAGCTTAAAAAATCCTCAAGTTGAATGGATATCTCCGATTTTGCACCAGGGGTTGACATCAATAACTTGTGAAAACCAAAACTTCAAAAATGAGTTGGTTAAATTATGTGAAGTCACTGCCATGCTCTGTCAGACTAGCATCTCTCCATCGCAGGACTAGCTTATGATGCAACGAATTTCTTGTAGGCAGAATAGCATGGTCCAATGGAGTGCCCCTCTTTCTTCCCATGCTTCCACCGTGGCATTCTCGGAAGACCATGCAAAGCATCTTTCCGGAGGTCCACAAATGTCACAAATGAACCACCCTCGATTGCGTCAATGATGGCGCCTCTGTTTTCTGTTGACATATTCGTGGTACATCATGATCTTAACGTTAGCCAGGGGCTTGCTTGCATACGGGGCGGCGTCTGAGTTGCTACATCGGTGCATGCGAGCTGACGGGGAAAGCGGTCGCGCAGCGCTTCCAAAGATGCCTGAAAGCTGGTTGCTGCCGAACCCAGCGCTCGATTGTTAGCTGTGTATGGCTGTGATACTAAGCATGTGTGCATGTGTGTGTTTTTTGTGAGGGCGTCCAACAGCTTGTTCTACATAATCAATGAGATTCTCCGAATATGACCCCACTGATCAATTGTAACGTATTGCAACCGCAACCATTAAAGAACACAATGTGGACAATGTGGATCAGTTTTGCTCTCCGTGACCATGATCAAGCGCAAGTGAAGTGGCCCCGAGGTCCGTCACAACCCCAGCAGTGTTGGCCTCAACGACTTTCAGGTTCCATTTGTACCTGGAAGCAGTAGCTGGGTTGTGGATTCGAAGTCGAATCCCAAAGTGATTAGATCCCAAAGGGACATAGTTATTGGTACCATAGATTTTGGGATTCCATGCTCAATTCATTCGCTTGACAAGTAGAACCACGTGTCTGAATTGGAAACAATCCAGCAAGTATAAAAGTGAAAAATCTAATCACAAGGGGCAACAACGATGGTTCATCATCGTTCAGTGTTTCAGGATGTTGAATCATTGAATCATGGTGCCTGCCGGCCTGCCAAAGACAAACGTCGGTCACCATTCCATGTCCTTCCATGCCATTCCAGGAATCAGCTAACTGTCATTTAACATCATTTAGCCATCAGTTAGATAAAACTTAACTATCAACTAGATAAAACACCATTTACTGCCCTCATCATAACATACCTGAGTAACCATCAGTTGCGGTAGATTATCGTTAGATAGATACAAACAATATTTTCTGCAACCATAAGTTAGATAAACCATCAGTTAGATCAGAATCACTTTGATAACCATCAGCTAGATGACCATTAGTTGGAAAAATCATAAACCTTCAATCACCAATCTAATCAAGCATCAGTTCGATGGTCATCAAGCTATCCAAGTAATGGCTATACAACTCACCATCACTAATGGTTGACCACGATTGATTAACCATTAAAAAACCTTAGTAACTATTATAGTTAGATCACCATCAGTTACATAATCATCAGTTAGTCAAGGTTATGTATGTTAGATTAACTTGACCATCAGTTACATAAGCATCAGTTAGATTAACCATCAGTTTGCTATCCCTAATGGTTCACCTCGGTTAATCTCACTGATGGTCATCAAGTTATCCATCTAATGGTTATCTATAACTCACCATCACTAATGGTTCACCATGACTGATTCGTCAAGCATCAGTTCACCTCAGAACTGCCCACTTTGGCAGGGCACTTCATGACCAACTCGAGTAGGTCCTTTGGACTTCGAGCCTCATGGACCTTCGCCAGTAGAGCCACCTGTGACGCCGCGAGTCGGTCTAGCATTTCAATATTTGCATATTTCGATGCATGATATTTGGATTGATGTGTAAAAGTATATCTTTCCATGTTCACATTACCCATCACTATGTCATACCACCGAGGTGGCAACCCCCCCGGGGCAAGAAATACTTTTTCCACTCTTTGCACCATTTACCATTTATTGTTTTTTTCCAGAATCATTACAGTATGACTACTCTGCTAGTGACCCCCACCCAATCTGCAACGCTTGTAGCAACAAGGATCTTCCACATGGTGGTCTCTTAAAATACGGATACCCCTAAATCATCCAATCTTGACTATATTCATACATTCAAACATCTTTCTTCGTGAAAACAATCATATGTGTGTCTGTGTGTGTACAAGTACACTGCATAAATGAATCGGTGCATGCCTGGTTGGTGGTCTTAGCCCGAGCAAAAAAATATTAGTCAACCAATCATTTGTTAGTAATCACTATAGGGAAACAGACAAAGTTTGAAACCACCAACTAGATACATAAACATGTGGCTGTGGGTCAAAACCCTGTACCCCTGGCTCCCCTATCAGCAACCTTTATTTTTCCTATGAGTTCGTTGGTGAACTTATCCCCCATGAGTTGGTAGCTTCGTATTGACCCATAGCCATATAGTTGATATATATCCCTATATTTGTTCGTTTTCATCCCCTATCATTAGCCATTCACCAGCTATTATTGGTAGGTAAGTATTGACCCATAGCCATGTCACATTTAACAAAGCGCGTTGAAGCGTTGAGTTCAGGGAACCTGATCCTCCTGGCGGAAGAGGGACTCCACTCGCTTCCACACCTGCCACGGGCCATGGGAGATCCAGCGAGCAGTGAAGCAGCTGGGGTCACTGCGGGCTTTGTCCATCAATGCACGCCTTAACCAACCCATTCACCAACCAATGATAACCACATATAGCAACTTTTAATGGGGAAACCAACTATCTCAGGGGGCACCATTGACAAGACCATACAGGCGAATGGTTTTGCTGATAGTTCATGGGAGATCCAGCTGTTGATAAACCACCCCCACCTGCTCAATAGCTGGTGATCTCATATACGCGTAGTTGAAGGATCTATATGGATCTAAGATGGTGGAACACTACGGAACACTCAGAATTCAACGGCAATGATCACAGTTCTTGATCATAACCATACTGGCCCAGTCCCCTTGACTGGGCGGATGTGCTCAAGTGTGAGACGACGGAACATATCCTGCTGATACGCCACCATGGAAGGAGAGGGAAAAAACAGCCTACGGCATACTGTGTTCCTCTTGCTGATGCATTGTTGTTGAGCATGCATTGAAACTATTCTAATTACTCATACTAGGTCAGTTACGTACTCTAGAAGTGAAGAGCTGAACAACAAACAACCACATAAGCAAAAGATATCAAATGTCATTATCATGTACGATCACAAGGATTTACACCTCATGCAACTGCAACAATGTAGGCATGAAACTCTATGCTTCCGCTGGATCTTCTAAATTTCAAAGTTTATTCCCGAGCACCGCCTTGCTATCCTTACTGGACTACGCTACAGGGAAAACTATGATCCTTTTCCAAGTGTCTATATGTTTTGAGCAGCGTATAGGTGGCCACACTTCGCCCTCCAAGTGTGGGTTGTGTGGCTTCAACCTATTTACCTATTGACACACGGTTTCTCAACTAAACCCTCCGACATCATCCAGTATGCAGATTTCCTGCCTCCCGTGCTGCCTCTGTAGTGCCGCTTAGAGATGCATTACCTGAGACAACTGCACATACCTGGGCGATTACCAACCTGAAGCGTTGTACTCAAACGGAACCGTCCTCGGAAACGAAAAATGCGGCATAGCCATGCTTTGAAGTGGGGCCAACACCAAGCATACCACGATCACTATTATCACTATTGGTCAATTAGTATCAATGTACTCATTTAAGCTCGGGAAAACCAGCTCTTTGGGCTCACAATCTGTGGACTTGATGATTGGCCTTGGGGATGGACCAAGTCTGCCCGCATATGCATCAGCTATTTGTGCACAGCCCTCCGCGAAGGCTGCACCACCAAGTCACACAGAAAGTCTACGATGGCATGAAAGTGTTCACGCAAGTGGTAAGCTTCCTTCGGATGCGAAGAACTCACAGCTTCATCGAGTCATGGAATACGCAGATTAGAAAAGGATGCATGCCTGCACTCCTAACGCGAATGTTGCCGTGAATTGTTTCCGAATCTGCACTTTCTTAGCCAAACTAGTCTATAATATCATATAATCTCGTCTTGTCGTGGTCATTCTGTTTGTCGCTGTTCGTAGGAGTATCAGCTATAAATAACACTAGTTTTCAGCAGCAGTGGCTGTAGCAGCAAGCAGTAGCAGTAGCAGTAACAGTCACACCAGTAGCAGCTGTGGGACTGCGAAGCATGTGCTGCAGTTTGCTGCAGCATTCCTGTTGCCGTTCTTGCATTTGCTGCTGCTTTTGTTTGCGCTGGCGGCGTCCGCCTGGTCAACTGGCAACTGGACTGGCGCCGCAGGTCATTTTTCCAACACCCTGGGCCTTCTGGCACGAAACGGAACCGGGTGCGTCTTACCACTAGCTGGCTGAAGCGACAGCAGCATGAGAGGCGGCGGCTTGGAACACCAGATATATCTATACTGCTTGGTGCTTTCAACCCTTCTGAAACCAACCATGTTTGGATGCCTGGGAAAATAAACATGTTCAAACACCAGCCAGTATACTATATCCATGTTTTGGCAACAAAAACTTGCACAAACAAATCCAGAAGTAAATCTGAGGCGCATCGACGCTCAGATACGCTCAGTCAACAGCTGGTGAACTGCCCTTGGCCTCTCTGCCAGCTGATTTTCGTCAGAAGATGCGTTGATCGTTCGCAATACCGCTCTGTTTTGCGGCTGTCGGATGCCACTCTGTACTCTCTATTGGGGCCAGCATGTTTGAGTCAACGCTCTTGAAGCACGCTCACTTTCGAAAAAGCCATGCAGAATGCAAAGTCCTTCATCCGAACCATCTTAAACAACAACTTTCATTCTCATTTCTTCCCCAATTTGTGGCTCCGTCTCCAAAAAAGAAGAGTGAAACGTCGGCAAAGGACTTCTTGACAAAGCAGAAAAAATGAGTTCACTCAAAATCACTAAATCACCATTGATAAAATGCTGGCGAGCTGCAGTCGAGATTCGTAAGTAAATCAAAGCACATCAGTGATTAGCTGGTCCAGTGTCCCATAGTGATTAGTGCTATGGGAAGATCATTAACACACATGACAAGCGTTGGGTGCTCCCCACCTGGTTCTCCACTCCCGCATTTTTCTTATCCTACTCTCCTTTTCGATCGCTACACTGGCTTTGACCTGCAAGGATTCCGACTGGGCAAACTTGGCCGCTGCATAGGTAGTCGAATCGTGTCTACTCTATTCCAATCTAATCTTCAAAAGGTTGAGATCATCACTGTCAAGAACGACAATGTGGACTCGTGGTTAGTTGCGCACATCCCTAGTACCATCGCCTTGATCACGCTTGATCTCTTTGACTCATTCTGAAAGGACATTTTGATTTATATGAAAAACCAAAAGGTTGCACATGACACTCCTACTGCATTCCCGGGTGCACCTGGCTCATTGCATAAGTGTATCCGATCTCTATCGACAAGCTGAGGTTTACTCCCCATATATTCCAAAGAACCGCTAGACCTCGCTCACATAGCATTACCTGCTTGTTACTGTAAAACAAACTCGACCACAGCCAGCGCCACCGTCTCGGAGCAAGATGCACAAATGAATTAGTATTCTTAGTATTGAGCCATGGGTATCTCCAGACTAGAGATACCAAACCCAATTGCTAAATTGTGATATTCCGGTGCAGGATGGTGTAGAGTCCCAATACCCATAGGATCCAGTTGGATCCGGAGGACTCAGCCCCCTTGATGACCCACAGTGCCATGGGAACGTCGCGTCCAAAGCGAAGGCGTGGAGTGCCACATTGTACATTATATGGCCAGCATCAACTACTCTACCTGCTGGCGGCGAGCTGGTGCTTCTTGCCGGCCACTGTGAAACTTGAAATGTGCTGAAACTCTACCACGCTCGCCCATGTGAAACCGAGCAAAACACTCGATTGACATGAATATAAAGCACATGTATTTCCCCCGGCGTGTGCGATACGCACTCTCAGGTTGAGATGACAAGTCTTGCCAAGCGATCACCGGACTGCCACCAAGGCTGAGCAAAAAAAAAATACATTCATGATACAATTTCATGAACCAGGCATTGGGACATCGATTTGAAAGCGCATCATGACGAGATGGACATCTCAACCCTGCCGGAAGCTTGACATTTCAAGAAAGAGCCACCTCCCCAGGTTCAAGGGGTTGAGTCACCGCAGTAGGGCCAGCCTGCAAATCCAACTGGCTCTGAATCAAACCTGACCAGGGAGACAGTCACGGCACCCGGTCAGCTTCTGCCATGTTGACCCCAATTTTTCATCAAATACTGGGAGTTGCATGTTTGATCTTGCTGCTTGTCTTTGTTGTGTTTCAACTGAGCCCAGTTTGAACAAGTTCAACGGTTCAAAAGGACACGCCTTGAAACAAAAAACAAATCTATGTCGGATCGGTATTCTTTCTTCATCTTTCTTCTAAGGGGGGGCCGGGTGATAGCCCTCTCTGTCCCTCTTTCACTTCAAAAACGCTTGCTCATCCCTAGGCCCTCCATGGTCGAATACCTGTAAATTCTTGGCTTTTGGTCCGGTATGGCTGGAAGAAAGGGAGCAAAGGCGAGCACAACAGGAATTTGGAGTTAATCACGAACGTTACAAATCCTTTGCAAGTTTCCAGAAAGACTGTTTGAATCCGCCTGCAACCATGCCATTGCAAGGGAACACAGACTTGCTGGAACAAAACGCACCCGAAAAACAGCTTGTCAGCTGTGCTCACGCTGAACAAATTTGTGCTCATCAGCCCCAAAATATCCTGTATTCGGCGGTGGTTACATGTTTTCTTTACCATGCATATCATCCTGGATCGCTTCAGATCCTGATGGAATTTGAGCAGGACCCATGATTCAAATTGATGAAGCTAAGTGTAACAAATCACCATGTGAGATCTATCATGGTCGACCTCCAATTCTACATGATGTGACTTTGGCCTTGTAGATCTATACCTCGATGGCTGCCTCCCGGACCGCCTCTTGCAAAGGGATGCTGAACAGCCTCGGCCTGCAACGCAGCGTGCACCTCCGCACTGGGCAAGCGGAAGCAGGCTTCAATTCCTCAGCGAAGTCGGCGTCGACGGAAGTTGGACCTGTTGAAATCTGTTGACACATCACAATGACTAATTGATGAGTAGAAGTGGCTAATGATGGTTAAGATTTGTTAAAGACTGGTGAGACTTGTCTCGTGTCTTTCATTGTTGTTGTGCAGCTCTTTACTCCTTACGTCTTCCCATGACATGAAGCGAGCGCTGTGTAGTAAAGGTGGGGGAAAACAGGAAGAGGTCGAGCATCCCTGGAGGCTATCATTGACCAATGTTTCAACTTAGCCGAACTTCAGCCGCTTCTGGACAGAGAGACAGGGTGTCTGCGTGGATATGGGGCACTTTTATTCTTTCATGGATCACCATTTTTACAGCCGACAGCACCTCCTCAAACACTTAGAACGGTTGAATTTCCCAGCTTCACTGGCCTGCCATGTGAACCGCGCTGCAATAGGCTCTGTCTCGATTCTGCTCAAGGAATGCTGCCGCTTTTTCGACGTCGAAGTGTGGTGATTGTCATATTTTCGATATTTTGGATGTTTTGGTACCTAAAGCCCAATCAAGTCCCTCTACCATGTATACCATTTTTTGGGCAAATTGATTTGATTGAAACCGCAAGCCTCAAGATATCTTGACCCTGACCCTTCTTGCCGCCGCAATAACATGATACCGCCCGACAGCACCAATTAGGGACTGCAAACGGTTTGAGCTCAATGAAGTAAGCTACCACGAGTGGTGGTTTCCTGTTTTTTTTGGGCAGTTCTACCGATATCCAGCCGTACCACAACATGCAACGAACAGCAAGGTATGGCCATAGCAGCTATCACACTTAATTGCCAACCATCATCAACCAACATCAACTCAAAGCCCATCCACACCAACCACCATCAACCACCATCAACCATACCCGCTGTCAACTGTGCTAGCCACCAGGGCCAGGCTCCATGGATTTTTTTGGGGCATCAGTTCTGCGTGTCATGATTCGCCGGCGATCGTTGATATGCGCCAACATTGGGGAACAAAAGGCCAGCAATGGAAAATGAAGCTCAGCAATAGTTGACAATGGGTGTCAAGATGTGTCAAATATGATTTATGTCAAGGAGCTCAGTTCAATTCAGTTCAAGAAAACAACTTGACTTGGATGGTTTATGTTGGATTTATGTCAAGAAAACAACTTTCTCAATGCTTGGATGGTGGGCCATGGTTCGCTACGTGGCCGGCCAGTTGGTCATGATTTCCGCACCTTTCCGGTGCACTGATGATGTGCGAGGAACCTGGTGGTTCCTTGAACTGGGGGTTGCCCCTAAAATGGGTGGTTTATTCCCCTAATATCCTCTAATGATTAATCTTGGATGTTTTGGGGTTCCCTATTTCAAGAAAGACCCATATCTGCCAAGCATCTTTCCTTCAATCTTTCCCGTTGCGTTTTTGGCGGTCGCGCATGGCCAGTCTTACTGATTCTGCCATGTCCAAAGTGACCTCGGTGGTTTCCGCAACAAAGCTTGGGAACACCCAAGGTTAAAAAAATAAGCCCTGAAAATGGGATAGCACAAATCCCTGTTTATAATGTCTCATCGGGTAAATCCACACCCATGCTTCAACCAACTATCACCAGGCATACTGCCTGAACTTTCGATCTCTGAGACTTGAGACTTCCATCAGTTTTTCTGCGTTCCATGTTCCACCCAAGCGCCTCCACGGCTATTCAACGCACGGAAAAAAGGGACCCATCAATAAGCTTTGGTATTTTTATCATAAGATTCATAAGCTTAGATCTATTCACACATGTTCATCATACCGTAAAACTCGGGGTGGTTTATTAGCATGCCTTTTCTTCACCAACTCGCAACTTCAAGCACCAAATGGACAAATGCCAGGCCAAAACTTGGACAAGGAAATGATCAAAACCCCTCTCACTCCAACAAAGCTCAGGAAAACGCTGACATGAGCCCTTCGTGTGATCCAATTTGCCTCTTCCATTTGGCACAGGTGCGGCCGGGGATGTTGGGGGGCCGGGGATGTTGGGGGGCCCTGGAAAGGGGTTCGGTTCAGCGGTGGAAAGCGACGACACAAATCCGCCGCTTCGTGAACATCCGGAGCGCTGGAGGATCGAGCCTCTAAGAGTCAACCACTACCATGAAATAAGTGCTCAAAAAATACATGAGTATATATATATATATATATAGTGTGTTTTAGTGTGTATATATTTAAAAAAATATGTAGTGTGTTTTTGAGAAACATGCATACAAACAAACAAACATACATACATTACAGTACAGTACATTACATTACATTACATTACATTAGATTACATTCCACAACATAACATTACATAACATTCCATTACATAAGATAACAATACATTATATACATACATATATTCATACATTCATACATTCATACATTCATACATTCATACAAACATACAAACATACAATCATACAATCATATATTCATGCATACATGCATACATGCATACATGCATACATGCATACATGCATACATGCATACATGCATACATGCATACATGCATACATGCATACATGCATACATGCATACATGCATACATGCATACATACATACATACATACATACATACATACATACATACATACATACATACATACATACATACATACATACATACATACATACATACATACATACACACACATACATTCATTCATAGTTCATACATTCATACATTCATACATACAAACATTCATACATACAAACATTCATACATGCATGCATACATATATAGATATGCATCTATTTACAAGCACTGGTGATAGCAAACCATTATCATTCACCGGCTGGTTTAGCAATACGCATATTATTCATGACGGTTGAACCTCATTAGCAAATCATTGGTTAATACTGATTAATCATGAATAATTGACCTGTATCAACCGTCATTGTGACACCCAGAAGTTCCCACGAAATGAAACGTTGCAACGCGCTACAGAAGTCACAGGCTCTTCCCTTGTCACAGCCCAGCAAAGAGGTGTAGTAGACGCAAGGATTGCCTCACCAGAAACAAGGATGACCTGTGCCACTGGCAACAGCAGCGATTGTGATAACTTCTCGGGAATCAAACAAATGAATATTTAAAGTCATCAATCAAAGTAAATCAACAATGTTCAGAAATAGTATTTATTCAGAAGGTGCTGAATCAATCCATCTAGCAGTTTCATTAGGTAGTGGGGCATGAATGAAACTCTAGCGAAACAAAGTGCCCAGTGCCTTGAGACATCAAGAAATTAATTCTTTACAATCCCCCTGTACGTCCGATATTAGTCATCAACATTGGTTGCAAAGAAACCAGCTGCAAAATTGAGGTCAACCAACCAAACAATCCAAATACTAGGGAAATGCAAACTGTTGAATAACACCAATTAATTAGTTGTAGTTGTTCAGCCACTGTTGTTGGTATTTATTTATCATCCCCTATTGCCAACTACTATCCCCTATTCTTAACCACCATAGTCATCCAAAATCCACCCGGCAGCGCTGCTGAAGCCCAGCGTCACAATCCGTTCTGATGTTCCCAAGAAGGTCCCTGATCAGAATCTGAGCTCGGACCTCGTAGCATGCTGCGGCTGTGCTCCGATCAACCTCACGACATGTCGTTCTGTGTGCTGCCCAGTGTCGCAGCTCTTGGTGCGAGGACAGGGCATCTGCTTGGTTGTCTTGAGACGAGGTACCATCCCTCAGGTGCCGTGAGAGGTTCTGCTGGTGCTTTTCAACGTGTTCCAAAGCCAAGTGTGCACAAAAAACGAAGGCTGCAGGAGAAGCGGCCACTGCTGATCCGTGGCCGCCCCAGCTACATCTCGATTGTGCAGCCAAGTGGCATACCTGTTTCTGTGGGTTCTGTTGCTACGTCTCCGGCAAAATGGCTCTTTGAAGCCCTGCAAACTGCAGGAGCTCCAGGTGATGCCTCTGCATCGCGCCAGGAAGCATTGATCTCCAGGACCCACCGGGTGAGCCCTGAGGAGTCCTGAGTCAGGTGCATCATGGCTTGGCGCCAGGGATGGCCAAGGGGTTGGGGGACAAATCTTGGAGGATGACCCAGCTTCTTCACCTTCCTGGAGCAATGCCAATAAGATCATTGTGCTTTCCGGCCGGCTATGGCCGAGAATGTTGCAGGAAAACACGCATACCATTTGAGGGGCTGATGTTGAGGGATGCGTCCCTGGATGCATTCTAGCTGACCTTCTGCGAAGCCAACTTTACAAACAAGGGTTCTTAGAACCTCTTAGAAGTAGAAGGGTTCTAAGAACCCCTACCTGCAATTTACTTTGCAATAACAATTGCCTTCTAAGAAGGCCTCTGCCTCTAAGAAGGGCCTTCTAAGAAGGGAATGCCTTCTAAGAACCGAAAACACCCTCTAAGATCTTCTGCGAGGCCCAGTGGCCATCCATTTTGCATACGCTCAACAAATCATACCCCAACATTGGTCCCTGACCATTTGTCATGATCTACATCATAGTTTTTGGACCTTAAATCATGAGCTTGCCGTAGTTGATCACGCGACGGCAGTGCCAGCAAGCTTCGGATGAAGAGGAGTCGTCCGTCATGATGGCTACTGTTCGAGGCCTTGCTGGAAGGTTCCGCCTTCCTACAAGACCTGGCCTGGACACGGCACGTCCCGGCTGAGCCAACTGAAGGCTGCGGTTGGATGGTGTGAAAGGCAACATCCATCCAATCCAAGCGCGAAAGCATGCTAAATTTCACACCATCCCTGCTAAAGTTATGTCCTTGTACTGTGGGAATCAAAAGGCCTAGAAGTATAGCATGATATGCTTTTTGATCTGGTGCCTACAGTGCATTGCTTCGTCCGAGGTCAGCCAACTACAGAGCAGTACCCCCCCAGTGGGTTAGTTAGGTTATAACTAGGTTGATTACCAGCAATGGAAAATAACTACAGCTAAATACGATAAATTACGGGCCTGCATCCTGCAGTAAAGGACCCCGCACAGCAGTCGCGAGGGTTCCAGGCACCTATCGGCCGGAATATGCCCAAGCAAAGGACCCGCGTTTGGGGCATCTTTGGGGGGCCACTAACTGGAGATACGGTGATAAACCACCATAAGCCATCCAGATTTGGTGGTGAATGCGGTGACTGGCAATATTATGGGCGGTTTACGATTTTCAACTACGGATCTCACATTGTCCGTCATCAACATGGACCGATTCATAGACAACAATTGACTTGAACATGGTGCCTGTGGCTGTGGGTGATCAACAAGTCGCATCTATTAGTGAAGTGTTTCTGGGAATGGCAACTGGCAATCCTTCTTGGAGCACTTCCAGCTGGAATGATCAAAAAATTGCATCCAATTGATCATAACTTATGCGAATGGCATGCAAATGGCAATGACTACATGTGGATGAATGGTTTGCCGCTTGTATCTGTCTGTAGGCCTGCACTTTGATGTGATGCCTGCGATGCATTGCATTCAGCAAAGCTGGGTACCATTCAAGGCATCTGCGCTGTCCTTCTTCTCATCTGCTGGGTTGTCCTGCTCCTGCACCTGCGGCTGCGCAAGTTGAGGTTAGCAAATGCACTGCGAACCTCTGGCCATTTTTGAACACCCTACAGAACTGATCCCAACCATGAAAACCAGCTAGCTGGATGCGTTACAAGTCACTAGGCCATCATTGAGTGACCCGTCTCACCCCTTCTCACCCATCAAACGTTGGCCATCATCACCCAGCCGTTATTCACAATCGGTTGTTATATGTTGTCATCAATCATTGCGACTGTCAAAGCTTCAGAAACCAATCTTCAGAGTTGGACTAGACCAGGGCCGGCTTCTGTGTGACCAACCACAAGGCCATTTTGGGCCAAGGCCTGAGGTGCAATGCACCTGTCACTTGCGTAGTCTCGTGAAGCAAGTGGCTGCAGAGGTCAGTTGGGGAAGGGAGTGCACGACGCTGTGGCGAAAGCATTGCCAGTCAACATCGTCAGAAACTCAGATGGTCCAGACATTATTTTTGTATTTCAAGTGCTCGGAACTTCAAAACATCAAAACTCAGTTGTTCCCGACTTTTTGGAACGCTCTAAGAGGAAGAGAGCAGCATCATCAGCATCACCATCACCATCATCAGCATCACCATCAGCATCACCATCATCACCACCACCATCAGCATCACCATCATCACCACCACCACCACCACCATCATCATCATCATCATCATCATCATCATCATCATCACCGTCGTCATCATCATCATCATCATCATCATCACCATCATCAGCATCATCATCCTCATCATCATCATCATCATCATCATCATCATCATCATCATCATCATCATCAACCATCAACCATCAACCATCAACCGTTACCAGTACCATCAATCATCTACATCATTACCTACCCTCATCCAACCCTCTCTTGCTCTAAACCTCTGCCAGCGCCTGGTGCTGTCCCTATGTTAGCAGGTATCTTATACATCCATGAATCGATGTAAATGAAAGTGGGGGTCCTTACATCGAAATGGAATATCCCAGGGTACAGGTAGACGGGTAGACCTATACAACACTCATGCGCTGAAGTGGGCAGGGCGACGGCCACTCAACCACCAACCGCAGGTACTGGCCTTCTCCAGCAATTCCAAACGCGCTGTGGGGCAACCCAACATCTGTTCCTGAGCCCATTGGCGGCTGCTTTCGGACAGTTCCTACACGATGTTTGAATTATAAATCATCCATTTCGAAGCTCCCCACCGATCAGATTTCTCTGAAATCATATCGAAGCACTGAATAAGCCTGGGACGAAAAAAAACACCTCAAATGCCTTCTGCCTCGTCGTTGCTGTTGCTGCTGATGCTGTGAACGATGCTGTGAACGATGCTGTAAACGATGTTGTTGTTGTTGTTGTTGTTGTTGTTGTCGTTGTTGTTGTTGTTGTCGTCGAAAACGTTCATGTGATGCGTGGATGTTGACACAGCCCTGGGTTGCTACCAACACTGGCAATCAAGCAGCTGCAGCGCTGCCCATGCCCTCAGTCATCAGCACAGATAGACCCGTCCTCAGCTTCTGGAAGTGCGAAAGGCTCGGTTTTTCAGTGATGACCCAGTTCCACAAATTGGGGGGATTATAATGTTGGTTATAATACTAGGAAATTCAAAGGGGGATAATCACCACCCATATGAGTCAAGCAACTACTATGTGGTGGTTTCTCAAGTCAGAGGGGTGCCCCCAGTTATTATTCAATATCTATCACTGTTTGTTAATAAGCCAACCTTCTTAGGTGTTCCTATCTTTTGAAAAACACCCATATCATCAAACAGGCATGATTGTTAATTTTTCGATGGTTCATGATGGTTCCTGTTTCAAGTGTTGGTTCTGCTAAGAGTTTGACGAAGGGGGGCTGAATAAAACCTGCGTCCTTTCCCGTGATTCACATGTAACCCAATCTCCCCACGTGAATAACCCCCAAAAAATGCAACAAAAGCAGTTTGTTGGAGATCTCACATTTTGACTCCAGATGTCAGAAAGGGGATCTATGGGGGATCCACACCTGAGTCTTGGTGGTTGTCCAATTCCTTCCCACGCTCCGGGAAGGAGTGAGCTGCAATGACAAGCTCATCATACATCCCACCACCAGCACCACCAGGAACAATACCCCAGCAACAAAAACAACAACAACAACAACAACAACAACAACAACAACAACAACAACAACAACAACGACGACGACGACGACGACGACGACGACGACGACGACAACAACAACAACAACAACAACAACAACAACAACAACAACAACAACAACAACAACAACAACAACAACAAGGGCACCAAAGTGATGAAATTTCTGCATCCAAATTGACGTTGTATAGATTTACAACTTGGAGCTTGACGCAAACAATCTTGCAACTACTGTCGTTCGTCCCTGGTTGCCCTGTCCTCAAACATCCCTTGTTGTGTGAAACACCCTACAGCTGATGCAGCAAAACCAGCATTTATGGACACACACACACACACACACACACTGTTGAGGTATTAGTTCAATGAGGATGTCAATGATGAGGCAAACAGTCTCGCCGTGCTTTCCTAAGTCACCTGGTCAGATTCGCAAGAGCCGATTTCCAAGTTGTAACAATGGCAATGACAATCAAACGGTAAAACATCCAGTGATCAGGAGCAGGTACACCTCAAGGCGTCCCTCTATGCTTCCCCTATCACACCCCAGCTTCACTGGACCAGGTTGGATGTGATGGGCCTGGCCCCCTGCCGAGTCAACAAGCTTGTACTAGAAAGAACCAGGTGGCCACTCTTCCAGTGGCCCTTCGCAGCAAAGCTTCTTCAGCAGATTGCCCGCTATAGGGATCCATCCTGCAGCATGGCCAACCAGGGCTGTCTTGACCTTGGAAGGCGGACAAGCTGAATCAACCAGTTACAATGGCCAACGGCACCAATGAAAAAATCATGGCAAGCAACTCTCTGTCACTCTTAGATCGCCATCCTTTTCAAAAATTAGTTTTAAGTTTTAAGTATTTAAGTTGTTGATCTAACAAGATTCAGCTGAATTACCATCCCTTAGAATTGCCATTGTTGGCCGGAAAAAACAGCTGCTTAATGGGTAACCAGAATAGTGGGTGCCTTCCTTAGGGGCTCCAGAGGTCCAAGGCACATAGTCACTTGAGAGCATCGTTGCTATGGCCATGGCAGAGGCTCGATCCAAGTAACCTGGTGGCATTGGTGTACAATGTCCAGAAATGAATGTACCCCCAGCGTCCCTCCAACCATCCAGAAATGATTGCAGGGAAGGCAACCAAACAGTTGTTCGGGTATGGACGGCGCAATGTTCGATCTCTGTGAATATTGACATCGACTTAAGTCCTTGCACATAAGGAAACAGTTGAGGAGGAACTAAAGTCGATACAATGATCGCAATCAAAGATGTTCAAAAACTTTCTCTTGAGAACATGTATGTGGTAGTTTCTTCAAATAGGGAAGTGCAAAAATGGATGGTCATTGCTAGAAATAGTAATGACTTGGATGATCTTTGCCCCCTCTTGAGAGGGGGGGTCCCCAATTTCGAGAAACACCCATTTGGGTTAACGTGTTGGTCAATGTTGGTTAATTTATGCAAATTGCAAATGGTAGTTAAATGATGGTTAACGTTCACAAAATTTAATGTCCTAATGATGGTCAATGATGGTTAATGAGGGTTAATGTCCATGAACGATTTTGAATGTTCATAAACTACATAGTAGTTAAATGATAGTTAAATTATGGTTAAACTGACATTAATTATTCACGTACTGTCCCGAAATGTCCTGCCCATCCCTGGTCGCATTTTGGGATGCTTTTTGGCTTGGCGCTAAGAACCTCGAGCACCATCCCAAAAACGATCTCGAAACCAGAAGGTCCGCTCTCTTGCTCCGAAAAGGTTCCAAGGCATGTGAGAATGAGTGCCAGAAACGCATAGAAATGCTCGGAAAACAAAGACCCATTGATAGCTCGCAAGTCATGAAAACCCAATAGAACTAGTGATCTTGCACGGTAGCTCCTGCTGCCCAGACGTCCTATGCTTCGATGCCAGTGGCCCAGCGAGGAAGATCGGCAGCCCAAACATCATGGGTGAACACCAGCTCCCATGTGGGCGGTATGAATTGGTTGATAAACCATTTACCCTAACTGGTAGTTACCCTCCATTTATAGCTATAGTAAGCTGTAAGCTAGAGTTAAAACCCAACTTGTATGATTGTTGCTATAGCTAGTACCTCCAAATGGTTGTCGTGCAAGTTCGCGAACTCAGGAACCCCAAATGGCCCCACCTTGTATGGTT
Source organism: Symbiodinium kawagutii (assembly GCA_009767595.1). Taxonomy (NCBI): domain Eukaryota; class Dinophyceae; order Suessiales; family Symbiodiniaceae; genus Symbiodinium; species Symbiodinium kawagutii. The sequence goes on along the minus strand of VSDK01001740.1, from coordinate 972,616 downwards.
CAACTGCGTGATTTTGTTATGAACATCTCACCTTGCGCACAAGAGTTGACCACCAAGGGGCAGCCATACTGCTGCGCTATGGCGTAGATCATAGCGGCCTGGCACAGTAGCCGTACAGGGGTCAGAAAAATCAACGTCATGCATTAAAATTCTTTCCGGCACTTTGGAATTACATTTTTCCGCATGTTTGAGATGATTGAAAAATGATCATGACGACCCTGATTCCATGCATTCACCATAATGATGGTTGATCATTGTTAACTTGTGGATCTAATGCATTGTTGATGTTATTGGATGTTATTGGTCAGTATTGATCTATAGAACTAATAGTTAATTACATGGAATTCTATCAATGCCCATTCACGGACTTTTAGCGGGTTCCAGCCAACCTAACCTGGCTGCGCTGAAAAATCACTGGATTTTCATCGGTAAAACCGGCAAAACATGGTAAAACCAGTCCAAATCGTAGATTTAAACCTGGTAAAACCATTCAAAATCATGGATCTTCAATGATTTTCATGGATTTCCTCCGTCACCAGGTGGCTGTCTGTGGCCTGGATGCAGGGCACCACCACGTTGGACGCTACGGGCAGCTGCGCCATGGTCCCATCGGCGAAGCCCGCGATGACCGCGGCGGCGTGACGGATCTGGGAGATGCGAGTCCTCAAAGGCGCCAGGAACCACCTGGAGATCCACCTGGGGACCTGGGGACCTGGGGATCTACCTGGGGATCCACCTGGGGATCTACCTGGGGATTTTAGCTGGGGATCTATCAGGGGATGGTGCAACGCAATGAGGCTCTTTGCCATGGGATTTGCGATGAAGATCTACATCTTCTGTGGTGAACCATGGGATCTACCGTGGGATCTGCCTGGATTTACGTGAAAATGAAATGATCTTCAGCGGTCACTTCAGTCGTGCATACGTGTACAAACCACATTTATCATCATCTTTCAATGGTCAACACCGACATGGACAACTGAAAACAATAGGAAACCACACATTGTGACAAGTATGTGGGATAATATGTTGGAATCTCCATGTACAGGACATTTTGGGTTCAGTCTGTTTGCCGGTCAACATCGTAGGCGGCAGCCCTCACTCAGACCTTCCTTGGGACCTTTGCCCAACGATTGCCAAGGACATGCCACGGAATCACTTGGCACCTCCAGAACATCAAGAAACTGATCCCAACGCATGATCCCAACGCATCCCAAATATCATGCCCTGCAATGTTCCAAACCTGTTTGGTAGGGAATCTGGTTATCATAGCCTGTTTCTACTACCAAAGGTTCTTTTTCAATCCCCTTTAAACAAGTCCCCTGAACAAACCTGGAACACAAGCTCTCTAGCAGGAGAAGCATTTTAAACAAAAATCCCCTGAACCAATCCCCTCAACCAATCCCCTCAACAAACAATCCCCTAAGCCAATCGCTCCAAACCATGGAGTAGCCCCATGTTTTTCCCGCTCCTCGTCTCCGCGGACATGGGGTCACAGGCTGCCTCGCTGCGCTGAGCTCTTTGGCGAGGTTCAGCCATGGTCGGCCAGCCCGGGTGGTGAACGTAGGAACCCCAATGGCCGTTTCTCAAGCAGTGGGGGGCCCCAAGGTATGCTTGGTTCATGTTGGTTTATTACTGTAAATGGTTCATAAGCTGGATGATTTGGGATTCCGAGAAACCAACAAATGATGGAAATTCAAGAGTAGGCTACTGATGGCTACTGGGATGGGAGCAACCACAAGCAAATAGGCGACGCTCGACCAACGCACAAGAAGGGTTCATGGGTGGTTCAATTGTTTACTCCGCCCATCAAAGGTTGGTGAATGGTGGCTAGTGATGGATTGACAGAACCATCACTCTTTGGGATTGCAGCAGTTTATCATACTCGTACTGATCATCAACATCAGTAAAAGCTATCGTTTGCTGATCGCAATCATCAACCACCCAATCATGTGCAAAGGATGGTACTAGTGATCAACACCTTGCACAAAAGATCACCGGAATATGCTACAAATCACTGTCATATGCGGATACCTGTTGAAAGATTCTTGGGTGTCTCCGCTTAGCCTGAGAAAGACTGAACAGGAACAACAACACACTCTGTATGTTGAAACCCTAGGAAACATAAGGTAAGCCAACAACCTGAATAGTGCATGCGCGTTGTATGTTAGGCACTCCTCACCGCAAAGGAAGCCTCCAGCATGGGAGCATTCATATAATCCAAAGTAATGTGGCATCCTCTATGCTCGGAAGCCAAAGCAGCAGCTCATGAACATACATACTGGTACCTCATGATCCATGAAAGCGGACAATCTGATGCTGAGCATGCACTTTGGAAGATTTTGCGTCATTTGCGTGCTGCAGCCAATGGACATTGATTAATAGGTATATATCATATATGTCAGCTGACCCATCAATAGCAAACTGACATTGCCTTGTAGCTTAAGCACAGCATGGTTCAACATGGGTACCTTGTAGCTTAAGCACAGCATGGTTCAACATGGGTACCATGATGTGCAATATGATGTGCCATGTGATTCTTTAAAAATCACAGTTTCTACAGTTGCAAATGCAGTGTGCCGCTTCCATATCTTCCCTTAGGTCCAAACTCCCATATCTTCGATGCAAAAATGAAAGCGTTCCTGTCCCTCGCCCGCGATCGACCATTGACTGCTCCTTGCCCTGGCATATGTTCGCAAACAAGATTACTGGGCAAGATTACTGTTCACCAGAAATATGTTCGAAGATGTTGACTGCTCCTTGCCCCAAACACCAGAAATTCCTCCTTCAACCAAGATAACCACTGTTATGGGGTACGGCCGGCCATGACCAGCCTCTGCAGGTCGCAAATCAGGTGAGTCTTCGCCCTGAATCAAAGGTGGCTCACTCGGCTCCTGGAACGGCAGGTTTGGGCCAGGATACGGGCAACAGGCCGCAACCGGGTATGAACTGCCAGTTCTGGTGATCAGAACATATATCAGTTGATTGGCTATTGTTGTCGTATACTATGGGTTTATTCATGTCACATAGTGTCACCAACAGTTGCCAGTAGACAGGGTTCCTGAAACCCATCTATTCAACCAACCCCTCCAGCTCTGCCACCACTTCCGTAAATGATGACTTCACAAACCTAACAGCACAGCGACGACGAGCCATGACCACATGACAGTCATGAATCTATTTCGTTCGGCAGGGGCATATCATCCAACACCCAGCGGTTGAGGTTCCATGTTCCAAGATATTCTAGAATATGTCGGTCCAAAATGTTCCAAGCGGTGATCACATTCCACGGTCTTCTTGCTATACCATTCCTTGCACGGTGCATAACTGTAGGTGATCAACTTGTTCGGTGATCTACTTGGATGATCATCCCACTTCACTTAGTAAGTCGTTAGTAAACATGAAGATTCACCTGCTGGTTTGTCTCACCTATTGATCCGTATCCTTGTTTTGACTGATGATTTGAGAAAAAAAAGTGGCATCCCCAATTAGGTTGTTCCAACCGATTTTGGTAATCTATTGGTCCATCTTCCTCTGCAGAACCAGTTCCTGGGATGCCGCCTCAACTTGCTGCCTCGGACAATGGGGTGCCATCGGAAGCAGCCTGAAAAAAGTGACTGGAATTGGCTCTCCTAGCTTCTTGTTGTCAATCACTCAGTGTGACTAATTGGTTCTTATGGTTGTACCAGGGATTCGTTTTTTTCATTGGCTTCTCAAAGAGGTCAGGCTATGTTATTGGGTTTATCACTAGCTATGGCAATTAAGCATATCAATATATTGCCACAACTGAAAAAAAGTGGTAGTACTGGATTGTTATAGACCAGGGTGTGGTAATTCAACAAAGTTGGGGCGTAAGCCATGAACAAACGAACTATGACCAACTGGTACATGTTTTGCACTTACAAAGTTTACCTTAGCTTTAACATGAAGCGTCGCCCCAATTGACGCTCATCTCCCCAAGGATGAACCTGCTATCCGGGAGGAGGCCCTGGGAAATCATTGCAACGCGTGCTCAGGTGCTTTGGAACCAACTCTTGACATGTGTCAAAATGCTGTACGAGCTCAAGGTGCCTTGCCATAGGCAATCTCAGGAAGAGGCCTGTTTATGGATCATTTGCTAGGCATAGCATTTCAAGTCATCGCAAGTGATCCTGAAAGCTTCCTACTCCAAATCATTGAGGTTCAAGGTTCTTCAAAGCTCAAGGAAACACAGCACCCAGAACCCAAACGCTGAGATTCCCAGCATGCTCTCCGGCAACGAAGTCCCGGCCCGTATGTCATCCTGACAGCGAGCTGCTCAGGTAACCTCAATGATCATCTTTGAACCGGGTATTTCATCGAGAAAGCCCAAATTTCGAGCAGCAGTTGGTGGAGAATCGCTGTATTGTGCTCAAACTGCTCCGAAAGGTAAAGCATCAACAGGTGTTCGACTTATTCCTTGAGCCCTAGGGCAGCAGGTGTGAGCGATAGCGTTTGCATGCGTTTGCTTTTCATCCAGTCGCGAAGCTCGGTGCATCAGGTAGCCAATGTTACCCTATCTCTCGGAGCAACACCCCAACACGCCAACAGCAAGGGCGGCCTCTGCCCTCGTCTGCAGCAGGATGGCCTGAACAATGCTGCAACAGAAAACGAGGACTGCTTCCGCTTCAGCATTGGAACTAAAATGACATATAGTGCAGGCAAGGCTGGATCAAAGCAATTTCCTGTTCAATTGGAGCATCAACATAACATCTCGCGACTGCTGCGACGGCTAATATAATGGAATTACGGTATCATTTGTTTCTGCCGCGACTTGAATCCAAGCATGTGACACCAGCAAACACGCCACCAAAACCGACAGCAACGACAACCACAAGCCAAAAGAAGCAACAGCGCTACATCAACAAGAATAGGTTCACGTCCAAATATGCAACATACCACAAGATAACAGGGACAACAACAAGAACACAGAAGTGCCACCAAGTTTCAACTAACAGAAGCAGGGATCTAGGGAGGCGCTCCTGCCATGGCGGGGCCCGCACCAACCTGTAAGATCATGAAAGTGGCACAAAAAAACACCTTCCAAGGGGTGGAGCATGGTAACATTAGTTGATAGTAGGTCAATGTAGGTCATAAGCATGTAGGATTTGAATGGATTTGAAGCATTCAACACTTCAGGATTTCTTAGGTGTAGCACATATTGCTTCCCCCCGCTTGCATCCGTCCTTCACAGCCATGGCTCTTCTTTTTGGTGGCGCCATGGGTCGATTGCTGGATTGAAGTGAGCTAAATCGATCACTGGGCCTGGACTCAGGCGTTCGTATGCTGTGGCAAATGTTTCACTGACAAATGTTTTTCACAAACAAATGCCTTGAGCTTGATTGGTTCAATATGGTTCAATGCTTGTTGTTTGCCACGATGAGAGTTACGCCAAGGATTTAAGCAACTTTTCAGCTAAGTCAGACCGGGTGCCTCCCGAGTGATTGGTCACACGTGGAGACACGCGTGCAATCACGTGCACCCAGTAGCCAGCCCTGGTCTGTCGAGCCACAGCCACCGGTGATCCCACTTGGTGAGAGAAGGTACAACGCTCTCCACCGTGAGATGCTGAGGAAGTCTTGTCTACGATCTACAACGCCATAAGATCATATCCCATACCCATGGGTTGCCGTAGCTAGAAACCACAAAGCGGCGCTGCCACCTGCTGGGAGGTTTCATACCTAGTGAAGCGATTGGTCTGCAGGGCATCTATGAGTAGCCTGTGCACCCTATCGATCCCTACCGGCTATACTAGTGGACCGTTACGCCTCAACTCTGAGTCAACCTTGTCATGCCAAAAAAGAAACATCCAGATTCACCTCCACCACTGCTGCATGATGGAGAGCATCCATGGTGCAATGGCCATGTTCAAAGAATAGTTACTCACGATGTCAAACGAGGCATGGCCATGTCACCATGTCAACCAGCTCTGCCCACCAGTTGGCCCGGCTGTTACTGCCGCCCAGGGAGACCATCATCCCTTGAGAATCACCAGGGTGCCGTCAGCTTGCAGCTTCCAAGTGCAGGGCTTGGCCGTTTTGTCAACTCGATCTTGGAAGCAGAGCGCCTGCTAAGTGAGTGACCCAAAAAGAAAGTCTCTCAGATGAATAAGATTCTGTACAATCTGACGCCCAGGGCGCAATTATGGGCCAGGTTCATTTGACACGACCCTGGCTGTCCAAGCACAGCTTGAATTGGCATCGTCGAAATTTATTGTGAGGCGGCCTCTGTTCAGCAACCCCCAATCTTTGCGTTGACGAACCGCAAAAGGACTGTGCACTTGCTCTTGGAGCTAAGGAAGGCAGCTGTTGACCTCATCGGCAAGTGATGACGTTGCAGGATGGTGGCCACTACCGGCCTGTGATGCCATGGGCCGACCGTGGTGAACCATTGCTGTAATTGTTGAAGCCAACCAAGTATACACCATGGATCGGTATGTCTGCCTACTGTTTCTGGTTCCCTGTAAATACAGTTTGTCCTTGTCCGTGGTTATCATCACATCGTTCATGGTAACCAATAGTAGGTGACCCAATTAATAATCAATTTTCTCAACACTGAAAGTTCATCGACAAGCATTGAGACAGCTCTGCAACTGTGACATGGTTTATGACGGGCCATGTGCATTGGTCATGAATATCAATGCTTAGTCATCAAGTTGGCTACTAACCCACATGGCTGTGGGTCAGAACCCCGTACCCCTGGTTCCCACTGTTAACCATTGTTTCCCTACTATTGTTGGTGGAAATTACCCATTAGTTGTTTGGTTAATATTGACCCATAGCCACATCAACCCACCCCGAATGCACGTTTCGAAGTGTTGCCACTTCTTCCTCCTGCCTTAGCAGCAGCACTTGCCATTCTGTTGCTCCCCACCTGGGCTGGGATCTTGCAACGAGCCTCAAGCTAGGAATTCACAAGCTATTTGTTGGTTTCTCAAGCCACAGGGGTACCCAAAAATGGATGGTTTATCACTAAAATGGCTTACTACTGGATGATTATGGGGTCCCATCGGGTCCACTATTTTGAGAAACGCCCATTTGAGATGGTCAATCACAAACTATTGGTCAACTCAAAATAAGCCAACCTATATTAGCCAACATACTATTAGGCAACTCAATCACACAGCTACGAATTCAGTTTCTGCTATTCCAAAAATTGGCCAATGGTATGGGAATGACAGGATTGGATTTCAAAGAGGCTGACTTTTGAGATCAGTTTTCTACTTAAAACCAGTGCGCTTGATTCATATCTCGGAAGAATCCTTGTCATGTTTCTTTCAAGGGCATAGTAGTCTTGGAGGAGCTGAGCATGTCTGCAATGCTTTCGCGGGGGTTGTGGTGGTACAAATGAGTGTTCGGGATTTGTCTAAGACCCTTGCCGTGAGATGTTCGCAATATTGTTTCATAACGTTTCATCTGCAGGTTTGTGTTCAAAGCATTTGTGCATACAAAAAGTCAGACCAACTCGTCACTCCCGTCGCTCTCAAGGTTTCCTCACTCACTCGTTTCACAACTCCCATCCACTGAAGAACTCTTTAAAAGGCTCTTAAGCTGAGCAGTCTGCTCCCACAACAGGAGTCCCCTGGTAAACCCTTTGTATTTCGTCCCGTTGAGAGCCACCGCGACCATGCCCTCGTCATCCCCGGCTAAGTCGCTGGGTTGGTTTCCATTCACCATTGCCCATTTCCTTGGTTACTTGGTTTGCCCTGCCATGTTATGATGTCAGAATCGATTCTCTCTCACTTGGGTTTCACCATCAATTACTGACTATATCAATTCATCACAAAGGCTCCCTAAACAAGGTTCCCAAGTCCTTGTTTTTTTTGCCTCGTTCCTAATAGTATTAGCATTGTGATGCTAACATTTACTAACCAATGCCTGACCCCTTAGTAAATGTTAGTATTGTTAACATCGGATACTTAGTAACGAACTAATTTGCCCTAAGTTAATTACGTAGATTACCAACTAGTTCATTTACTGACAGTTGGATCACCATGACTAACATTGCATCCGGTTCCTGTCAGTTGCAGCCCTTAGCGAATGCCACGAGTTGCATCCGGTTCCTCTTTCCGCCGAGGTTCCCAAGTCCTGCTTCTCCATCAGCGATTGCAGCGCAGAAGGGACAAAGTCACCCCGCTGTCGCATCTCCTGGGGCCGGTGCCACCCTGGGTGCCACCAGCAGCTCTGGTTAGCTGTGGGAGCAGTTGAGTCAGGTGCGAAGTTGTGCTAAGTTGTCTCAGGTGAGCTATTTGTGGATCTATATTCGTGGATTTGATCATATGGATCTATGTGGATCTAATATGTGCCAATGATCGGGGAACTGTTCAGTTTTTGTTGGAGACTGATGCACCCCATATATCCCAAGAGATGCCGCGAGATGTAGTTTTTTCCTTGCTGCTGATGCAGGTCATCTCTGTGACCGTTCCGTCCTCGGACATGATGAAGCACTGAAGTGAAGTGTCGCAAGCCAGGCCGAAAACGGTTAAGAAGAGGCGGCCAATCAAATAGCCGAGGATGACGTACAGGATGGTCGGCACGATGGGATCTTGGATTCAACATGATTCAACACATCCGACCTCCAACTTATTCAATTTCATTCATTCCCCTGTAGCATGCTTGATCTCTAGGTGCACTGTCATTTTCTGAGTTTCGTGTGGATTGGATTGCTGCATGACCCTCAGCTATTCGCGAATATGACCAGTGCAACATCAAGAGACTGATTTGTGGATGAAGCGCTTTAAGAATGTAGTAGCCTCCCACGCCAGTTGCGCCAGATATCACCAGGACACCTGCAACGCCATCCCTTTGGCTGAGCGAAGTCATGGGGCAAAATATCAAGCACAGCTCATCGCAGCTGATGTATTTCAAGCCATGTCAAATTGCCATGTGCGGCATGAAGGCAGAGCAAGAACAGGGCCATAAGTCATCTCCAAGGCTTGCTGCCATTCACAACTTCAATTTCTGATCAAAACCATATTATATATTTTTATCTCTTATCTTCACAAATTCAATTTCTGGTCATTGATGCCCACCTTCTTCATACCAAGTTGCCTTTCCCACAGCCGAGCCCGTGGGTTTCTCAACCTGTGGGCGACCTCATGCACCTCTCATACACCTCTCATGCACCTCTCATGCACCTCCCGCGCCTATGAAATAGAGCAAGGAACCCAGCATTGCAAGGGCACCGAAGCGGAGGATGTTCCGAAGAATCAGAAAGAAGGCATTTTGGGCCTCGGCGCAGCTGGGAGGCGCATCTCCCATCCAAAGAAAAGGCCTTCCAAATTGCGCACTCTCAGCGAACGCTTAGTTGCAACTCATGAAATTTCATTAAACTAAACAGTATATAGATATAACAAATAAGACATCCATGGAAATCCTTAAACCCGAACGACAATGAACGAGTTGTCATGTGTCTGTGTGTGTGTCTTTGAATCCCGGTGCTGGAAATGACCGTACGAACGTGCCAATGGGATTCCGAATGCCGGGCACCAACCTGTCTGCCGCCAAGGTGCTGATGTGCAAAAGTTGGTTCCTTTGATTGCCACCTGAATATACGCATTCCTTGGTGGCACAGCCGCCCGTTGGCCTGGACACCTTGGGACTTGGTAAACTCCAACGGTTTCAGCTCTCATCGAAACCCTGAGTCACAGCTTCAAGTTGCCCAATGATCAAACTTTGAGCCGTTGAAAGACTCACCAACGAAGCTCATCGAAGACGAGAGGCTTGTTCAAAAACTTGAGACACTTCCTTGGTTCCGAGCTCGGAAGCAGTTGATGACTGGTGAACCAACCTGAAAATCAAAAAGCACATATTAAAGCACAGTATTTTATAGGCAAACTAGCTCCACATGGTGGATTTCCCACTGCATTTGGAACTTCAGAGTGTAGTTGATCATGAAGGTTAACACCTGGCGACCGAAGGACAGCTGGACAAAGGTGGTAGATCCCCAGATCCATAAGCCACCCCAAGTGTTGATCTTAAATAGCCGGTGATTTAACATCAAGTAAGGCGCTTTATTGATGTGGATCTCACATTAATTGATGATGTTGAAGAAATATGAAGAAATGCCGTTCATTGAAGAAGGACCAAATTCCTACTATCTCTCGAAGAATGCAACCCGTCAGCTGCACTGGTCGCTATTTCGCTGTTGGTGGTTTCGACCACCTCTGATAATCATAGACTTTGCACATCACATCTAATGATGCCAAATAAATCCACCTCGTGCACCATGTTTTGCTGGCAAGGTACTCAAAGCACCAAAGGCAGCACGCCAAAGCTTTGAAAATGAGTTGCAGCACCCGGTTCTTGCGAACCTTTGCCTGTTTCGCTAAGAAACCTTAGCGGCCATCTATGGCTGACACAGGATATGCGAAACGAATGCCCCTGCCTTAACAGCTGCCATTCACCTTTTGCGGCTGAGAGGCGCATAAGCCACTTGAGAAATTGCACCTGAGGGCCCAAGAGGGTCCAAGAGGGTCCAAGAGGGTCCAAGAGGGTCCAAGCGGGTCCGAGAGGGTCCGAGAGGGTGAGATTCAAACGGCAAGTTCTTAGCCCATCTTTCCCCCGGGTTGATGGATCATCTGTTGCCTCTTCTGCTCATCATCTGCTAGGCAACCAGGGCCCTGGGGCTTGCCATGTTATAGAACTTTGCCACCCAAGTTTGACTGCCGAGCATCTACAGCCAGAATGAGGGATCCGAATGCCAGTGATCCAAAATGCCTCAGATTCAGCAAGAACCATTGAGCAAAAACATGCAAAGACTAAAATGTGGCATAGTTACTTAAATATACCATGGCGAGCTTAAAACAATATTTTTTTGTGCAGGAGCTGCCTGCTTGACACTTCTGGTCGGGCAACCACGTGAATTTGCTCGAGGATGATTTCTACAGTTAAAAACTGAAGGATAATTACGTATGGTTACCGTGTAAAGCTGATGATGATGATGATGATGATGATGATGATGATGATGATGATGATGATGATTCGCAACCAAAAACATGACAATCACCTTCGGGCTGGAAAGGATTATGTCGAGCATCTCAAAATGATTTCAGCCAATATCAAACACCTTCGAACATGGAAGGAGGTCGGTTCCTACCAGGTCCGTCTTGCCGTGTGGCGTTTGTCTTTGACAACGATGTATGGCTTGTAGACTGATCACTTGAGCCAAGCGACCAAAATACTGCATTCACCGTCGCCCTGCAGAAGACTGGTTGCAGCGCCTGTGACAAAGGCAGCATTTTCGGCAGCTGCTACCATCGAATCTGCAATCTGCTAGAGCTCCGAGCAACAGGAAGCCGTCAATGATACTCTATAGCTGCCCCTTTGGGGAAACCTCACTGGAAAAGAGTAGAATCATTTGTGAGCATTATCAACCATGTTTTAACCATTCTCAACCTTGCTAAATCGTAAATCGCCAGCTATCTATGCTCAAAATCGTGGCGGTTTATGACGAAATGGATCTCGCAGCAGCTGTTTTTACGGGTGCTCCGGGCGCTCCCAAGGACCACAGCGAACCCACGGAGCCTTTCGACGCATCTCCGTGAAGAACCAGGTAGCCACAGCGCCTGCAACGATGCCTGGCAGGCCATGGGATCTCGGAGCTGCTGATCGAAGCTTAACAGCCGTCATTGAACAACGAATAGCTTGGTGGCTTATGGTCGATCCCTTGCTAAAAATATATGGTTTTTAGTGGTTATTAATGGTAAATCAATCATATCCCAAAAACACAACAAAAACCTAAGAATTCGTGGGTATAAGCCATCCAGATAGCATTGTCAAACCAAAAGTTGACTTGTTAAGTTACCATTGACATCATTGTCAAACATATCAAACTATACTTGTATAAATATATATAGATAGTGATAAGTTGGCTTGTCAACTAAGCATTGATCAACTGGCATGTTAAGCAACAACTGTGGCTAAGTCGTCATTTACTGTGGCTAAGTCATCATTGACGGGTTTATTGTGCTCTGGAAAGTAAGCAACTATCATTAATCTGTGTAGCACCATCATTCACTAGCAGCAAACTGACACACTTCCTATACGGTTTATTATCAATTGATCATTAAGAAACCCATTCTTGAAAACGTAATATACTGGCTACAGACCGAATGAAATCAAGCGTGGTGAGCAACGATAGAACTGGTTGACAAAATGACTCATGACACATGATGTTATCACCATGTGTTGCCATTTTTGACAAAGCTGTACTGTAGGTCTGCATGTGCTTCCAATATCATAGGAACCCTTTAGCAAGCTTTTTGTTTCAGGTATTCTTCGCTCTGATTTGGGTAGCTAACTCAACAAACCCAAAGTAACGTATAGAAATCTAAGAAAACTAAAATCACCTAAACCACCTAAAAAAAACCTAAGAACATCTAAAAAGTTCCCTGGCAAATCTGCTCTGATTCATCTATCTCTGGTCCGTTGTAGAGCTGGAGGCCAAGTGGATTGCTACTTGGGCTTATTTTCTGGTATATCTGTCTCAGTACGGTTCTCCTCGGCCCTTACCCTTGGTGACCATATCGTTCCTTGAACCAAACATCAGCATTGATTTTTGAGACTGGACATCATTTATGTACTGCCTACACTGGTTTTCCCATGAGAATCTTATCGCCCCCCCCCCCACTCCAACCCAACCACAACGAACCAACTACTAAACAAAACTGAATAATCCTAATACAACCTAACAAAATCTGAACCAAACAAAACAAAAACACACAAATCTAATGACAACTAAAAATGTTCCTTGCACTCTGGGGCTTACTTTCCCTCAACTTAACCTGTTTATTTAAACAAAGCTCGGCCCAATGCTTTTTTTGATGGTTTGATTTTGATGGTCTTTCCCCTTTTCTCTTGAACCACTTTGTAGGTTGCAGGCCAAGTTACCCACACACACACAAGTACAAGTGGACATGGCAACCTAAAGAAAACTAGTTTTTTCCTGTACAGGAAAAACATTGAAATTCTGAGGCCTGGAGAAGGTTGAAGAATAGCTGAAAGAAAAATAGGTTTATCACAGGTTTCTAAGACAATAACCACCCTCCTGAAGATCCCCCATGCCCTCCACACACTTTTTAGCCCGACCCACCCTCACCAGTGCCAGAGAAAGGCAGGTAGAAACTCGTCCCCAAACACCCAGGGGTTGATCAATCCGGGAAGTCAACTCGACTTGCGCTACTTCCTTCACTACATTTATCTATCAACCGCGGGTATGTCAATAGCTGGTTGATGGTTGAACCACCCCTGTGGACAAATATCAGTTAATCAACCAACCATCCCAAATCCCAAAGATTGGGAAATCAAAAAGCTTAAAGCAACCAACTTGATAGGGTAAGCCTGTCTGCGAAAGCAAGGTGCATTGGCCAATCGCTGCCAAGAGAGCGTTGTGCCAGAGCAGCGAGAAGAATGCCTCGACACCAGGAATGCGACTGATCATCTTTAGGGTCAGATCTACCCGAGACAACAAAAAGTATGACAGGTCATGCACTTCACACAATGAACTCTGACAGAACAAGTGAAAGTCAGCATGGTGAAACTATAATTCACCTCCGTGGAGACTTTCATTGGCTGTGTTAGATCTGCATTGCTCCCAGGGTGGGATGCCACTGATGCCACCAACTGCACTTGCCAAGCTTCAAATGCAAAGCGATAACCCAGCACGAAGCGCGGCGTTCCACAATGCCAGCCTCAATGCAGGTCAGCGGTCAACATCCACCGTCGAGGCAGGGACCGATTCCATTCTCTTCCAACAGGGGGGCAACTGCCAAGCTTGGCCAAGCTTCAAAGAGCCTCGCCAGTAGTGTTGTCCACTTGGCAGTCCGAGACATCTTCATAAGCAAAGCCTGCAACCACGGTATGATTGAGCCGCTGTATGGCAAGATATGGTGATGCAAAGGGGGGATGCCGTGTCCTTCTTGTTTTCATACCGGATTCCTCACCTTCTCCCAGCCACTGAATAAATCATTGTGTTCAATTAGCCAAGCGCCAGGCAACTGTTTCTCTCTCTCTCTCCCTCCCCATCAGCCATTCCCTCCAAGGGTCGCGGTGCTGCCCCAAGCTGTTTGAATGGATGGGATTGCCAGGGGCTCCAGGTCACCGGTCCCTGCACCCTTGAGGGCATTGGTTCCCCCAGCCTGGAGGCCAAGTGGTAGCGCAAGGACTGCTGCGGTTACTGGTGGCCACGGCCTGTGCTTTGCTCATCGCCTGCGAACACGGACAAGCGCTTGGAACTGCCGGCACCGAAACCTACATTTGGGATGGGTTGTGGAAGAACCCATATTTGGGATGACTGCTAAGCGCTTATATGATAAGTTTAGGATGGTTTAGATTTATCTTAGTCTTTGAAAACAATCAGATACAAATTTGTCGCTACTTTCGCATGATGATCCTTCTCCACTTTCCAACCGCGCAATCTCCTGGGTCGGCACGAAGTCGGCAGGGATATCCGTGATCATCATGCCAGCAATGACGCCCCAAATGGCCAAATAGGCCAGGCTTAGAATCATCTGGATCAATGGCAGCAGGATCCTGATGCAACTCGCGTCACACACGAAGAACCAGGAGATTAACAAAAGCTATTGCCCGCATCTCTCGTGGGCAACACATTAGGTGAGCAACCCAAAAGGTGTTCAAGTCTCTGCGTGTCTCAGCCAGGCTAAGGGACGAGGAAAGGAGCAAACAGCAGTTGTGCCGCCCCGTGCTACACTAAGGAGGGCATACTGGTCTTAGCACCCCTTCGAACCTTTCAAGTGTTTATTGTTTTTGAATGATGGTGGGTAGTGGTTGGTGAACTCAAAAACTGATGAGTTATATACAGCACCTTGAGTAGGGAGCTGCAAAAAAGAGAGGTTGAAATGCCATAGCAGTATAGTACATAGTGGTATCTGTTTTACCCACGAAAGTGCTCCCGGCTATCTGCAGGATCTTGGCATCGGCATCTTTCCAAATCTGCTGTGGCCCAGCCACACGTAAGGGTGCGTAGCTGTAAACTCCGCCGCCACCTGATTGACGGCCTCGGTAGAGACAAAGAAACCATGGCTGGCGATGCAAATGGCATGGATCAAACAAATCGATGAGACATCGCCATAGTCGTGATCAAGAAACTCTTATCATATCACATGGTGATGTCTTAGTATGGATCACCATGGATCACCTGGAACTGAGGCATCGACAATGGCCAGCCGAATGCGGTTGCCTTGGGTCCAAGGGCTGCCCTCACGGATGATGGGTGCGCAGCCATGGGGGGGAAACCAACCAGCTGTGGACGGGCTTCATTGGGGGACCGAGAATGCCTGTGATGTGTCCCCTCATGACGTGCGCCTTGACACGATTCAGTACTGTTCAATGAGAGGGGCTTGATGCTGGGGACTTGATTTGGATGTATGGTTGTATGATGTTGTAGTCTCAAATCTTGTACGATGGCTGATGTTGTATGGTTATAGTATGTTGTAGTACGTTGTAGTTCTGGATGGCCTCCGAAAGCTGGGAATAGTCTCAAACATCGCCCCACTCCCAGAGACGAAGCTGAGCTGCGACAGCAAATCACCACCAGGACCCAAATGGCGGCCAAGCCCAGAAGGACATATCCTCCCGCGCTGCACAGGTCCACCCAACTTCAGTGCGGAAGCTGAAGGATACCAGCAACGGACCAGGGACATCTTTCAGCTGGTGAGGCAGTGTCACACTAAGATTTCATCAATTTCTAGTCTACCAATTCTGAACTTCAAGGATCCAAGAAAGCGTCGCTGACCCCATAGTGGCATCACAGTACTTCATCTGCACCGACCCATCCTGTCCTGTGATCCGTAGAGCAGTCCGCAAGTCTGGATTGGAGATGGAGTAACCGCCCAGGCCCTTCAGACGGATGGAATCCCAGGTGCTAAGCACTCCATGTATGGTGAATTTAGCATGTATGTTTCCACGCATTGCCGTGATATTTACATATGCATTTGGACAACTTTATCGATAGATGTTGGCAAATATATATATATATATATGATAGAGCATCAGGGAATGAATTAATTAAAAGCGATGCGTTGGAGTCACGGGAGTAAATCAATGTGAATAAATGATGCCGAAAATTGTATTTTACAAAGTCAATTGTTTGCGAATCCATAGTGCTCAAAATGAATGATCTTGCTTCTATATAAAACTTACAAGCAGCAACTTGCCTAATGATTGACCACATACTCCATGAGAAGGACCATGCTCCAAACTCCCACTGCTACAATCACTTTAACTGCTGTGGGCAATTCCCCCCAATCCCAGCTGTATCCGGCTGCTCACATCCCATAAACGACTATCAACAAGCCCAGCTCTTGGGATGTCCATCCTTTCTTGGGATGTTTCGCATGATGATCATGATGATGATTTATTTCTGCCTTCATCATGATTGGCTATGATTGGTTCTGACCATTCAAAAATAGCCTTTGGCATCCCATAGCTATGCCTCAGCTATGCCATAGCACACCTTAGCATTCCATAGTGAAAAGCACAGGTTTCTCACCACTTTGACATCATGAGTCCGCAGCTCCACACATTTTCTGGGCACACCGTCCTCGCAAGCGATTCCGGTGACGCTGTCACCGCTATGATTTGTAACTGTACCTGAAAGTGACGCCGTGAGCACGGACACCTACAAGGTGGGGGCCCGTGCAGATCCCCATAGAAGTTATCAGTTGGTAAACAACGCTACCCAACCACAAAGAATGCCATTTAACCATACTATCTACCATGACTGGTCTTACCACCTTGTAGACTTGTAGGCCAATAAGCCTATGATGTTCCATGAATTCTGTTGAGAACCTGGAGTTTCAATCAGTGTCACAGGTTGCACATAGAGCACTTGAAAATAATTGAAGTGATTCAAAAAACGCATCACCAAAGCCAATAATCACATGGTCGCCTTGTTCAGATCGTGATTTTGGGGCGATAACTGGACGCTTTGAATTGATCCGAGAGTTGAAAGCCTCTCACATTGGCTGGAAATGCGAAAGGTGTAGCACTATGGAAATTCCATCGCCACATGTGACTGACAAAAAATCAAAGCAGGTCATCTAGCCCCGCCTGTGACGTTTTGCACTGCAGTCAGGGCTGCTTGCGTGGCGTTTTGCACCGCAGAGAGGGCTGCTTGCCCAGTAAATTCCAAGAAGTCAACCTTGACAGCTGGGGCTCAGAGCACAGTTGAAGGGACTTGATAGGGGACCACCCCAAGCATCCAAAGCATGCTGCGCCCAGCAACTTTGCTACTTGAAACAGTTTGCCTATCGATAAAGGTGCACATGCCTGCAAGAAACAGTGGCAAAGCTTTTACCACTAATCTACAGCATACTAATCGCGATTCGCCTTGTATCTGGCTCAGGTGAACACTACACACTTCGCCATGGCTCCAATTTCAATGGACCAGTCTGCCGCTCCGTGGCCTCCGCACATTGGAGAGACTTGGAGACTGCCAAAGCTCCAGCAGCCAACAGCAGAAGGAAGATCAGGAGAAGGGAGATCCACACCTGGGGACTCTGGGCTCTATCCTGGAGCTTCCCCTGGCTGGCACTAAGGTGGGTAGCAATCATGGCACGGTGATGTGATTTTTAGTTTGCCACCGTGATCCCATTAATAAATGGCAAAACGTATAGGTACATATAGGTACTACTTATGCAACAAATTCGCAACCAAGGCTGAACCGTATGAAACTCAAATACAGGCGGTTTCCTTCGTTGTTGTTAGTTTTGATGTTGATGTTGTTGTTCTTGTTGTAGTAGGTGTTGTTGTTGTTGTGGCTGCTGTTGTTGTTGTTGCTGCTGCTGTTGTTGTTGCCGCTGTTTTTGCTGCTGTTGTTGTTGTCGTCCGGCACGTGGCAAGGAATGAGTTGGGTCCTCTTGAAACTGGAGGGTTGGAAGTGATGGGCATCGGTGCTTAAATGAAGCCCCACCTTCCGTGCTGAAACTGTTGTCCGTGCCTCATTTCAGCCAGGGGCTTCTGAAAGTATAGCAAAGAATATCTCCCCATATTCAATTTTACTGGGAGATCTGCATCAACTCAAAACAAACCATGCTTGATAGCGAACATCAAACAGCTTCTTTGATGGTAAACCAGCAACAAATTGTGTACAACAACCAGCTCATTAGTTAGGAATCATTTGTATAGGAACCAGCCGAGAAAAAAAAACGATGATAAACCCAACCAACTTCTCATCTTGGAACTTCTCATCATGAGATTTTGCCGCCCTTCATCATCCTTCATGGGCATTCCTAGCAACCCAGCCGTGAGGTGCGGTCGAGATACCACGGGCTTGGCGAAGAAACGCACCAAGACCATGTACGTGACTCCTCCGCTGCAGCTGATGGAGTGACTTACCGAAGAGGTGGGCCCCTAACCACCTGGGAACCCCATATATAGGTTGGTTTATAACGTAACTACCAGGAATGGGGGCCAAATAAAAACATGAATATAGGATCATACATCAACAAACATGTAAAAAAACAAAACCAAGGCTAGAAATCCCGAAATCCGCAGTCCCAGTGCTAGATTCAGAACTTAAAACATTGCCTTTTTGTGTTGCATCTTTCCCTCCTATAGATAGCTGGAAAAGGATGCACATCCTGAACGCAAGCCTGGGATCCTTCGAAGGAGAAGGAACCTGCCAGTGGGAACTCCTTAGTGTTTCTCCTTTTCGGCCCTTCTGGGAGTATGTGGTTTGCTAAAACCCTGGGGCACCAATCATTGATTGTATTGTTGGAAAAGCTGCTTCAGAGAACACCCTTGACACCAAGCTGACTCTGTACCTCTTCGATGATCCAACTGGGTGGGTCATAGATGGGGCTGGAACTGGGGCTGCGCAACGTGTTCAGGCTCTTTCTAATTCGTTTGGATCGCCCCATGGAATCCGAGATCTTATCGAACTTGCCATCACCACTTACCTGCAAGTAGCAAGCTGCAGGAATCCAAAAAAGATACCGTAGCTATCTGTAGCTGCCTTACAATCAGGTGTTGACACCTGAGCCCCTCGCAACTGCCGAGCCTAGAATGAGAGCAGCAAAGGCCACCAGTCCAAGCGCGTCTAAGGAATTCAAAATGGATCCGGCAGCCTTGGGACGCAACTTCAAAAGTTAATGAATTCTTGCTTTTGGACCTGATGTACAAATTGCACCAATATTCAGAAAACATTGGATCAGGTGCAATTCTTGCTTAAGGACGTTTTCATTGAACAAATTGCACCTGATGTATCTGGAGAATAGGCATACAGAAACAATGGTAGCAAATTGGCGCTCATTTGATCTCTTTCTGTCGTGCCGCTGGGCAGTGAACGTATGGGAATTTGGGTGGGAAATCGCGGTAGCCATCTTTCTATAGGTTCATCTGTCCCTGTCCAATCCCACATCCAGAGGGGAACAAAAGAGAAATCATGATGGCATGTGGCATCCTAACTTGAAACCATGGTCTCCGAACATCCACTGTCAAAAGACCTCGTACATCCCAAGGCAGGGTCCAATCTTTCTGTTTTGTGCTCCAAGCACGGCAACTTGAAGACCCATCCAAGGGTCCAACCTCCCACAAATGAACACCCTGCTGCTCCAAACGACCCAAAGCAATTGTGCTTTACAATTCAACAACTCACGTGAACCATGGTCACTCAACATTTCCAGGGGGTATAAGGCGGCATACTATGGTATACCCCATATTTTGGATTGTCAAAACCTACATTCTTTTATCTGTTTTTCACTGGGTCAATGACATTCGGATGCATTCAGCCTGCCAGCTGACCAAATCTCATCCCCAGTGGGAGCCCAGTGGCATCATTCACATCTGCCAGAACGCTTGCCGTGATGTTGGACGCAGCCAAAGAATCCAACTGCTTCGAAAACCTCGGGGGCCGGTCACCCTTGCAGGGTGGATCATCTTGCAGCCAATTGAACTGCAGAATTGTTGGCTCCAAAAGCAAAATGGCCAACACACTGCAATACACTGATCCAAATCAGTTGCAAGATTCCAACATATTTCGAGACTGCCCCCTCCCCCCCAAAAAAAAGATTTCTGTATGTGTTCACCCACATGGAAGGATCACCTGCCAGTTGCCCCCTGAAAATTCTGCCCCCTCCCCCCCAAAAAAAAGATTTCTGTATGTGTTCACCCACATGGAAGGATCACCTGCCAGTTGCCCCCTGAAAATTCCCCCCCGCCACAGGAGCAACCAAGGTGCTGCTGTGTCAGGCTGCTCAACAAGGAGCTGTCCAACTGTGGCAAACAAATGTCATCGGGTCCCTGGTCCAAACCTGACTGGCGGCAGTGCACACCCAGGAACGGCAAAGGTTCATTCCACAATTGCAAAGCAAGGAGATGGACCACGAGTCACAAAGTTGACGTGAATCCACTTAAATTTATCAATCACAACTCCCAAAGCACATCAGACTTTAATCCCCGCAAGTTTTAGTCCTAAAGGTTCAAACTTGCCGGAAGGCAACATGGACAAAGCGAATGCTTTCGCTGGCCCTCCCGGTCATTTAATTTACGCCAAGGAGCTAACTCCTGGGAAAGGCACCTGAGCTTCCGAACTTTGGGCATGTTTCGAACTTCCATGACCTGCGAATCCCTCAACCATATGGTGGTTTCTCACAATGGGGGTACCTCCAAATCATCCTTCATTGACAAATTGTAGTCATAAATAAACCCACCATTTTGGGGGGTCCCCCATTTTGGGAAATAATCAGACAGGCAAAGTTTGATGCACGTGGCACCGTGTACCAGCTGCTTTGAGCAGACTCGAGTACCGATTCAGCACTCTGAACTTCCGTTGGTACTGCTGCCGACTACTCGCCTTGGTCCCCTTTTGTGGAAGCCGCGGCGCGCAATACCTGGCGCTGTACGGACAACTGTCTTCAGCCCAGGCGTTCATCTCAAGCCTCGGAAGCCACGTCTAGGCAAGCCCTGCTGAGAATCGCCCATGGAAGCAGCTTTCCCAGGGGTTCATGCAGAAAATCTGATAATAATCATTGACACTCCAGGTGAGCATCTACCAGAGGCTAACATACCAAGGTACTTCATTCAACCGAAAAACCAATCAGCAAATCAGCATACCATAGCATATTTGCGCATTTCACCAGTAATTAGCTAATGCATGGCGAGGAATGCTGCGGACTATTGGACCCACTGATTCTCCCAAGTGATCTCAAGTGATCCAACAGCTTGAAGCTTATCCTGCTATGATTTCCCGAACTGGGTTGGAATTTTCTAGAACATCGCCCAACTTCAGTGGGCATTTGGGGGGCATATATTTCTAAGATATTACATCCTATATCGTAATTTGCAACCTATAGCTTGAGAGCACACGCATACATACAACACACAAACGGAAACAGGCCATGTGAATACAATATACAAAGAAGCACGATATACACATATAACATAAACACGAAAACAATCCATGTGAATACAAGAGACTAAGAAACACACATAGCACATATACTCAATGACTCAATGACTCAATGAAATAATGAAACAAATACACATCTAAATGACACAAATAGACACCCAACCAAACAAATAAACACATCATAAACACATCATAAACACATCATAAGCACATCATAACTAGTCAAATCTTGTGCCAAGTTTCCTGGCCCCCTTCTGAAGCCAAGTCACTGCTGGATGGGCAGTTGGGAGGCCAGTCGCTCATAAGCCGCAGCCCATGGAGCCTTGGGGACGGCCCCGGACGGTGGGTGTCCCTTCTTGGTGGGTGGCCATGACTGGTGAAGCATGGGGAAGCGTTGTGAAGCGTTGTGACTGGCATTGGTTCATGGCTGTGTTGTAGCCAGATTCGTACCGGTCATACCGTTCCCCAGGAAGCAACACAGAACTGGAAGAACGGGGATGACATTTGCAAACTGCGACTGCTCTTTGGACATGGAGCTTGCATGTCTTCGTGCTGCCTTCCGGGTGTCATTCCCCAGTGGCGACACATGATCTTTCAGTAGACTCTACAGCAACTGGTAGGACTGCATCCATGGGCCACCGATGGGCCACCGGACATCAACCAGTGACAGAAAGCAAATCTGATGCGTTTCTCCATACATAGTTGACTGGTTTTCGCCAGATGGGCGAGGCTATTGGGTTCTGATTTCAAAAATAAATGGAAGACAGGGCTATTAACATGATTGGGTGGGCGCCGGTGCCATGATTGGATGGGCGCCGGTGTCAACATGTTCGGGTGGGCGCCGGTGGTGCGGGTGTCAACATGTTGGGGTGGGCACCAGAGTCAACATGTTTGGGTGGGCGCAAACGTCAACATGTCTGGGTGGGCGCCGGTGTCAACATGTTTGGGTGGGCGCCAGTGTCAACATGATTGGGTGCGTGCCGGAGTCAACAGGATTGGGTGAGCGCTAGTGTCAACATGTTTGGGCGGGCGCTGGTGTCAGTCAACACCATTGGGTAGGCGCCGGTAGAAAATATGCGACTTTAGATTGCTATCCAGGGTCTATGCTGGCGTAATTTTGATACATGCATGTACCATCATGTACCTATGTGAACACACCTGCCCGGACCCACACAAACAAATGTTCATGTGTTTTGAAATAAATCCGCATCCAATTCCATATTGCAAAGCTCTTCATATCTGTGTGCCCCAGTCTGCAGCATTTGGAAACAGTTCAGATCATTTAGGGAGCTCTCCAGATATGAATAGTTTCCCTAATAATATGCGAGCTATCTAATTAAATGATCCGAACTGGAGACAAATATGATGGGAATATCTTTAATTAATCAATAACTCCAGACATGAATAGTTTCTCCAGATATGCATGGAATGCACGAAGTTTTCTTTAGACAAATTTCCCCAATGAAGTGTGGTGTGGTGTCGCTGAAGTCCGCCGAGCGGCATCTGGTGGTGGGCTGTAACTGTACTTCCTAGGCCTCGGCAGGTCAGGGATGCCCCGACCAGAATAGAGAACCAACCAACTACATACATGTAAATAAATATAAACATGTTTTTTCTGTATGACTATACTGGTTTGTACTCAAACCAAAATCAAACAAATATTTCCAGATGTAGCCAGAAACATGAGAAGGACCGAACCTCAAACAAGTTATCAGAGTTGCGGAAGCCAAACGGTTTGGTCTAACAACCTATATCGCCCCGTGTAGATACAAATTTGGAGAATATCAAGCGAGGTGGAATCAGCAACCTCGCAAAACATCGTAGTTCTGGAAAAATGCCATGGATTTGCTTCTACAAACCTTCTATGCCTGTACGGTTCCAATCCCAAATGCAGCCACCAGAAAGCACATCCATAAACTTAGTGCCCAGTGTCGCGGAGAGAGAGCAAGAACTGGTACAAACCTAGGCACATGTCTGGCTCCAGGTGCCATCATCCGATGGAAAACCATGCGAAGATACACAAATGTCATGGGAATTCCATGGAATCTCCGCATGACTCTTATCCTCAAGCAGCCATGGTAATTCATGGTACGTCATCGCACGCCTACAGCTTGGAATGGCAAGGCCACTGCCCCTGGCCGCCACAACAAGCGTTCCATGTATCTCGCCCAGCCGCTGGCGTAAAGTACTTTTCAGCTTCGGACATTGCCTGGGCAGCTCAATCCACCCGGGATCAACCAGTTCCCATGCTAACCAGGATGGCTTAACATGGTTTAACCATTAGCCAGTAACCATTCATTTAATTGACCATCATTAAGCTATGCTAGCATTTGGACGCTTTTGGTTAGAAGCTACCCATAGCTACCTCATTGTGATGGCCACAGCCTGCTTCCTGCTCATGAAGCAGCTGCTGATGGGTGGCACGCAAAACGACAAGACAGTGAGAGTATTGACAAAGTAACGACATGGGTGTAGGAATCATGACTGTCTCGAAAAAGCGATGCTTCAAGGTACCTGAGCTGAAATTCTCAATGCCGCTCTCCACGCGCTACCGACCGGTATTTTGAACATTTGTGCTTACAGCACCCAACCAGACCGGGGAAAAAAGAGCAGGCTGAAGGTTCCACAAACCTTACAGAACCACACATCATGATTTAGAGCATCTGTAAGTCTAAAAGAAAGTCTATAAGCCAATAGCATCAATATGCCCTGAAGCCATGACGGCCATGATAGCCACTGCCCTAGGCCGCCAGGTGGCATTGGTCGGGGAAAAGCTCCCAAGCAATTGAAGTGCAGCCGCTGGATCCTCGGCCCGGGTCAACCCCGCAACATGTTGAAGCAATGGTTGAAGGAGCAACGGTTGAACCATGGTTGGAGCAACGGTTAGAGCAACAGCTGAACAACGGTTGGATAATGGTTGGAGCACTGGTTGGATACTGGTTGAACAATGGATGATCAATAGTTGGAGCACTGGTTGGATAATGACTGAGCAACGGTTGAATATGTTGAATGAGCAACTGTTGAATCAACACGTGTTGAAGCAATGTTTGATAAGCAATTGTTGAAGCAACTGCCATTCATTTGATGATTTTGATTTTTCAGTTGATGGATTTTGTCCGCCAAATCGTGTCTTTGATCATGCGGTCTCATACACCTGCTTGAGTGACTTTCGTGCGCCGTGTCAAACCTACGAGTGTACCTTACATCACCAGCCCCACAATCGCCAAAGATGTCACCTGATCGTGTCATTGAGCTGAACTATTTGCAAACGATCTCACCCCAGTAATCGCCTTATCCCTGAAAATGCATGCTCTACATGGTGCGAAATTTAGATCAAATACGTGCTTGTCCTTGTAGATCATGTCTTTCAGGTGACCGCTACCTCATGTATCAGTCCAAACGATATCATATGCAACTCATTTGGCTCACCCCATTGGACGACAACCAAACCCTTGGGTGGACAACGCGCAAGCATGCGCAAGCCCCTTGCTGCCGGGCTTCGGTGATACTCTGTTGCAACTGGCTGACTACGTTGCTCACCTCGCTCATGGTACCTCCGGCAGTGCTGGGATGGGTTTTGGGCGCTGATCACAAGTTTCTACAGAAAGCATCAGAAAGCGATTTATGACAAAAGCCCCTTAAAGCACAAAATTGTAATCACCACTCTCCACGGTTGCAATTACAAACAATGCCCCTATGTTTGAGTTCGGAATTTGCGCATTGCTTGTGATTGCAACACTGGAGAGTTGTTACCCAGCACGTAGCAACAGCAACAAACCCAGCCACTGCTAGCGGCCTGATGTTGTGCAAGAGACCTTTTCTGCGTCTGTTAGTTGCGACACGGCTGGATCAGAGCACAGGGCCTCACAACCACACTGATGGCAACACCCTACGGCAGCCAATCCAATAAGAATAAAAAATCTCATTCGCAGCATCAAATAAAGGAATCAGAGCCACGGGAAAATGTGGAAAAACCAGGCCTGCAAAGCGAGCTTGTCCAAGGCTTCCTCAGCAAACAGGATGAGAATGGTCTCGTAGTTCACTGCTAGGCGAAGGAAACAAAACATCACATGAACCCTCCAATTTTGAGAGGATTCATAAGGATTCGCTATCAATGACTTTTGTTTTGATGCTGGTGGAAAGAAACCACAATCGATGCATAGGTTTAGCTTTTATTGCTTCAAACGTAACTGTACACAAAGTTGCGCGGCACTGTGGCCAACCAAGCTTCCTCGGCGTTCATTGCGAAGGCCAAGTTGGGATAAGATATCATGTCCACTTGTCCTGCAGAGGCACAAGCCATTCAAAAGCAGTCTTCGAGTTGTCCCTCCCATGGCCTTTCCTACTGGTTGGTTTTCTGATAAAGAACTACAGGATGGTATACATCTACACAAGGACATATACATGTACCAAAAAATGCATCTTGCATTCTTGACCCGGAGCCGTAGCAACCGGATCAATTAGCAAAAGCCCTACTGATGAACAATGATCAATCAGGATCACAGTCGAAGTCCCAAGGTGCTTATTACTTATGCTGGCTCTCGGACAAAATGAGGATCACCCAACCACTAGCACTGAACAACACGCACCAGTGGGGCATGGCAAGCATCAACCAACAGCAGGTCCTAATTGGATATCAAATTTGGACGTAGTTTCTTGCATCATAATATGTAATTGTATATTATTCCGTCCAATTCAATGGGATTAGCTACTAGATCTACTAGGATTTCAACTGCTATGACCAAAGGTACACTATTTGCCATCTATATTGGAGGTGTACTATTTTCTGCCAGCTCAATAGTGAACCTCTACCAACCACATGGCATGATGATCATTGGTTGGTGGCTTCAGCCCCTATGTAAAACATGAGTCAACCAACCAACCAACCAACCAACCAACCAACCAACCAACCAACCAACCAACCAACCAACCAACCAACCAACCAACCAACTGGCGAAAATCAAAGAATTGTTCAAAACCACCGCCAGTCATGATGATCTGGCAGAATTTCCGGGCCAGGCCTGCACTTCCACAGAAATCACCACGGAAGTCACGGGGCAAATACAGCCGCTGCACATCGCCTGATGTTACCAGCAGGCTATCACTGCTGTGGGAACCCGGAGGGCATCATCAGTCTGGATCTCCATTCAACTTGGAATTTGGACAGCACAAAAACACTGGGCACAGCCCAGGAATATTGTGGTTTGTCTTCTCAACCTGTCCTTCTAGCAACTGGGGGATGCCAGAATCGAAGTCCTGTACGATAAGCCCTCCCAATATTTGATCTGGCACCAGCTAATTCGGAGTCATCTTTTTGTTTTGGTTGTGCTCTTGTTGATAATGTCAGATTCATAGCAATAAATCACCACCTTGTTGACCTGAAATAGCTGGTGATCAAACATCAACTCATAGGGGTTCACTCATATGGATCTCCATTTGATCAACTGCCATCGGGTCCCGCCTTGCTGCAGGCTTTGCGCGGCCAAGTACCAAAAGAAGCCCACATGACCCAGGAATAGCAGCACGCAAGGCAAATCCTCAGCAAGAAATCGCCTCCATGGCAACGCCCAAGTATCAGATAGGCCCTGAAGTCGAAGAACTCAGGGGAAACGCGGAAAATCCATACAATCACATAGAACTCAGGGGGAAACCCATAGTTTTCACCAAATGTAAGGGTTTCCAACGGAGATTTTCTCACCAATCCCATGGAACCAGCTTGACCACTGGGCTCCCAACTGTACAGGTGCGCTGGTGGACAGTGCCGGCCTTTTCACGGCCCTCTCCTGATGGGGTGGCTGTCGCCGGCGCAATGCATGCGGTAGGTGCTGGATGGTGTTGGTAGGTTTGATATAGAAATGTTCTCTGGAAATTAGGTCGGCAGAATCAATTCGGTCAGACTTAACTCTCCAAGGACCGAAGGTGAAGTGTTGAGAACCTGAGTGGCTTCATTGCCCAATCTCAAGGCCCTAATACTGGTAGATGGAAAACACCAGAAACCTTGAGTGGCCCCTATGCATTTGCTAATGATGTCAACCACCAGGGGGGTTAGGGCCGGCCATTGGGGACCTGTCCTCCTTGTGGTTGGGGCTTCGTTGGCAGCATCACAGCGGCGAAGCTTCGCTGAGCCAAAAACGTTGCGGAAGCCAGTTTTGCTGAGTGGCGGCTGGTGACTAGTGGAGGACGGCTGGCCAATGATGGCCGAATGATGGTTGCTATTGACTAGCCATCATATGGTTAGGGGAATGATGTATGAATGGCCAATGATTATTGATTAGTAGAATGACTATGCAATGATGCTTAAGCACTTTTACGCACTTTTCAAGTGGAGTTGAATTCTGCTGATCGTCCTAATCAGCGCCTGGTTGGCCTGTGGACATCGCAAGCCTCTGAATGCTTCAGACAATGACCCCCGGCATGCGATAGCTGGTCAGTAGTACAGAAGGACAAGAACTGATGGGCAGCAACTGCATCCATCTTTTCAACCCAAAGTTTCCCTGATGGCATATCAACACGTCTTGAGCGATTGTAAATGGTGAACAACCGCCTGTATAGGTTACTAGACACATCGAACATTCGCAGGGGACTGTATCATAAAACTGTGATAAGGCATGCCCGGCTGGCTAATCAAACAGCTGGCACTGGGACCATGATGTCACGGGCCCAGTGTCTGATTGACTAAGTATTTAGACTTCGCAAAGGGTGCATCCACGGCGGCTGGACCACCCATGTGTCGCACCTCTCTATGGCGGCGTGAGCCATCAACCTGGGATAAGTGGGACTCCTCTTAGGATCGCTTCACAAAGTTTGAAAAAAGCATCGGGGTAATTATCATCATGAGGGCAAGTGAAGATAAGTAGTAAAGTTTTCATCTTTCCCTTCCATTTCTCTTTCTGTTTTTCTTTACCGTTTCTCTTGATCCCCAAAACATCTTTTTCAAGAGTCTGATAAAAAGAAGGGATCCATCAATTCGGGGAGGAGAAGATTTTGGAATATTTTGGCCGTGACCACCTGCACTTCCCAACGAAGCCACAAGATCCTGAAGCCTTCAAAGAGTGTCTTCACAATTGCCTTACGATTCTCAATCACTATGTTAAAGAAAAAGCTATGAAACACAAAGTCCCTAAGCTGACTTATATAAGATTACGGCAAGACTCCATGGTTTGCCCGGATACACAAGACCTGCCCAGAAGTTAGTCTTGTCAACTGTGCAAAACCCTGCGCAGGCCCGTTGTTTTGAAACTCTGAGAATCAAGAAGCCCTAAGCCCTAAACCCTAAAACGCAAAAACCCTAAACCCTAAACCCTAAAACCCTAAAACCCTAAACCCTAAAACCTAAACCCTAAAACCCTAAAACCCTAAACCCTAAATCACTGCGTATAGCCAGTGTTTCTCACTGATTCTTCGAGCAATGTTCAATTGATAGGAACAGCCGTGGTGTGCCCTCCGGGCAAACCACGGCGTCTGCGCGTAAGATTAGATTGACAAACATGTGGATCAACAAACCTATGTGCCATTCTGCACGGTGAGGGTTGTCCCAGGCAATCCCAGGCCTCTGGAACCGGGTCTGGCGCGCCTGCCCATGAGTTGAGCTGTCACAAACAAACAACTTGATTTGTGTATAGGACTTGGGAATAACCCTACACTTCCGGTTCACCCCAACAACAATGGATGATGGTAGAAACCAGCGGGTTACCTAGTCTAATGGTAACTGGAAGCATAGGGAATGAATGCCTAGAAGAATAAAGACTTAATTGAAAGTGTGACCAATAGAATCCAACAGAAAGGGCAGGTACGACTCAAGAGATCTAGGGGATGAAACCTGTGTCTTGGAACGGTGCACAACTACCCAACTACATCCAACGAGTACCCTAGATAATTTGGCAGCTGCAGCAACTTCAAGCTGAAGATGCGATCTGATTCGGCATGACTTGTACCCCCAAGAAGCCAATCAAATCTGGAGCACACAACCCAAGTTCATCATGGGCAAAGCTGTTGATGCAACCAGAGTCAAGCACAAAGGCCCCACGCAGAATCAATGAAGGATGAAGAACCCATGAATCGATGATGAAGTACACATGATGGGAAGAGTTTGAGCTTTCACCTGATGGATGAAGAACTGAACTAGTGCCACTTATGGATTTTACCATGAATGCCTTTCCCAGGTGCATAAACCTGTTGGGCGAAACATGGTGGAATGCAAAGCCCAGTAGTGCGGAGCTTTTGCAGAGAGTCTTGAAGCTTTCAGCAGCTTTGCGTAGGCACATTGGCGCAACGGAAAACCGAGTGGAACTTGAAATGTGGACAAGCCTGAGTGTCCTTTCCGGAAGCTTAACATCTCACATTCTCACACAGAATCCCACATTTCCTAACACTTTCTGGCGAAGCCGGCCATCAATATGCATTGTTGCGGTGACTGTTTGTCCAGCACACATGCTGCTGCTCAGTGTTCATAGAAACTGTGCACCAACCACACCGAAATGTGTGAGTTGATGCTACTATTATAACTCAACAGAAGGAAAATTATGTGGAAAGATGCACTTCACCAGGTGAAAATGGTACATGCACGTTGCATGGTTGTGCATGGTTGTGCATCAGGAACTCTGACCTGCGCCCCTTTTTGAGGCGCAGGCAGGGTTCCGTCACAAGTGTTCCACTGGCGGTTCTGTCCTATCTGGGCAAACATTGCCGAGCAATCTCCAGCATTGGGAGACTTTGAGATTTAGAAGTTCCCCTTTCTTCCCCCAAAAAAAGTGTGCACTGAAGGGGTTTACCCTTTTTCAAGACCTGATTGCCTGATGCACAACTTCTTGATCGGCTGCGAACTTGGAATAGCACCCTGCCAATGCCCAACTTTTTTCACAAAGGGGCCAAGCCAACTACCCATCGTGACCCAATGGATGGATGGATCAGGCGTCACTTCTGGCCCTGCAACTTGCGCACTTGCTCTTGCTGCCATGCGACCTGTCAGCGGGTCCTGGGATGAAATCTTGAAAACCTTCGTCAACTAAGTTTTTTTTGCCAGGGTTTCCCATGGTTTGCCCTACAAACTAAGTTGTAGCCCCAAATAATTGGTGATCAGGATAAATTATGTCCCAAGGACTCAACGTTTTTCTATATTTCCCCCGTTCATCATGCGGAAATTCCCAACAAAAATGGAACACTCAGCAGCTTCGTTCCTATAGTGGCCTGCCGGTGACCAACACAAGTGGAAGTCCCTGCCCGAACGCCACCACGGTGGGATGGTTGTCAAATCTCCCAATGTTTTCCCCAATGATCTCCCCGTTCGTAAGCCAGTGGGACTGGTTTCGCGCAAGTCTCAAAAATTGGCACTGACCTAAAACCACAACAAGAACCGCTCCTTGAAGGCCCCATGTCCATGTGCACATTGATCAGCGCATTGAGGGCCCAACAGCATCCTCACGCCACTTTGCATATGCGGTTTCGTATTCCTTTAAGCTGCGCTGCCTCGGAGGTCATGTTGCAACGGCCAATCAGAAAGGTTCTGCCGCTTGCTGCCATGATGATACTTGGTTCGCGATTCAAAACATCCGAAGATGTCCGAAGAATACTTCAGGCATCCTTTGGATTCACGTTGTCGAGGTAATGTACCTTTTGAAGTCACCCAATCAAAAACTCAAGAAACAACACGAAACTGCAAGGTACACCACGGGTTGAACTCATTAATTACTATAGGTACCCCTCAGGTATCTCTCAAAACTCAAGAAATCCCAACACACAGCAGCTGTCAAGGACAATTCTACCTTGCCCTGACTCATCCTGGGGCACTGGCTGATCGCTGGCCTGTTGTCTTTGCACCGTCTCCTGTCGCAAAAAGGTGCCTGGCAGTTCGTCAACAGCTACATCCAAGTTGGTGACGCTAGTTCAGAATCAACTGGACAACTTGGATCATAATCCCTTTGGTGACAATGGTACCGCTACATGCCAACAAAAACAAAAGGACTAGCAACAACTGCAAACTGAACTTGACCATAAATACTTCACCGCACCATACCGCACCCGATAAGCTAATGTGTTCCCAATGAAAGGTTGTCAGTTAGGGGTGCGTTACGGGTGCAACGAGTGTTGACGAACCTTCTGCAAATTACCCTCAGCTAATCTGGCATAGCAAGGGACAAACATAACGTGCAGATTAATTAGTTACTTTTGAATTACCTGTTGGAAAATATGATGAATTGACTTTTTGTGATACCAAATGATGACAAAATGGCACTCGGTGATGTTCACCTCGTCCCGGTGTGATGGCTCTTGGCTTGCATCCGACTCTGAGGGTGCAAACTTTGTGTTGCCCCAAGCAGTCCTGGTGACACTTGGCATAGATGTCCTCGCAGGCCTTTCGATACTTCGAGCAGCTGTCCTGTGAAAACACCGGCGACAGTGGCTGATTGAATGGCTTGGCTATCAGCAAATTCACAGGAACAGCCAGACTAGATGCCACGATAGCGCTCATTTACCAAACAGCATCGAGCACAGAATGAATGCAATGCATTGCAGCTGCGGATCCGAAAAAGAAATTGCATCACTCACCAGCTCATCATTGTGAAGCCAATAGTTTACCTCCCTTTCTGTTTAAATGGGCCCCAAAATTGGAGTCCACCATGGGTGGCGCCTCGCATGGAGGACCCCAAACATTTCACAACGGAGACATGTCGCGACTGGCTCCTGGCACATCTTGAGATTCTTCTGCCTCGAAGTTGACAGCTGGCACTCCAGAGGCTAGGGAGCTTGAAAACACTAGAGCCAATGTTGGTCAATACATTAATTCTATTCACTACTTTGCCAAATTATACAATACTGGATGAACAATGATCAACAGTTGTTTCTCCATTCTTTTGATAATGCATGCTGGTTCCCAGACCCTTTAGGGGTTCATATTTGGGCTCCTGTCTACACAATGAACAAATCATCAAGGGGATATAAAACATACGAACATTCGATCTAACTATTGGCCATGTCCACACAAAATCCCAACACTCAAAACCACCAACGCATTTCACGTAGAAACCCATGGACATCGAGACGTGCTGGTGGCAATGGCCGCCCCCAGGATGCGACCAGGATGCTCCTGCAGCTGGTTCATCTCATAGCGTTTCAGTTGCACTTTCATCGTGTCCAAGTCCTCCCAGGGCGTTAAGGTGTTGACGGTAGAGCTGCAGCCATTGGGTGGATGTTTGCAGTGATTGAATGGGTTCCTGGACATGGGTCCTGTAAAACATACTGTTCCCTGCCTGGCATCATATGGTGGTTTGCCCATTGATCAGTGGTAGGAAATCGGCATCCACGCAGTTGCGGGAATTGACTGGAATATATGCAAGAGACCTGCTTCTGCTGTGTCCTGAGAAGGATTGTCCATAGCTGTTCACTCTATTCTCGGATCTTAATGTTGGTTCATGTTGGATCTATGTTCTATTAGAAAGTATCTGTCTGGGATAAATCACCAGCTATTGAGCAGGTAGAGCGTGGTTGATTAACAGCTGGATCGGTAAAGTACCCTGCCTGTCGCAGATTTTTGAGATCTTCGTTGCTGAGAAGATGTTTTCGCCTCGGCCCAAAAAATCCAAAATGGGCCCCAGCCTCTCCCAAGCGAAAAGTTGGCATGTAAGTACGGCAGCTACCAGCTGTGGTAGATATGTTAACTATATAGATATAGCGCACTAGAGTTATGTGGCCTATTGGCTGACCCAATCATAGCCGTCGCGGATTCACCAAGCATTGGCATCTAAATCAACCACTAAATACCCAGATTCCAAGGGCTAGAATCACCAAGCTTAGTGTAGGCTTGGTTAGAACAAGCGTTTTTCAAACTTCATGAATCAAGTCAACTGCATCAATCATCATCAAGCATCATTAACTCACTATGTATTAACTCTTCATGGACCGTGAATTCCAAGTAAGCGGAACAGAACCGTTGATTCCCATCAAATCATTCTAATGGTTGCATTGATTGAGAACAAAGCATGGATCATAAACAAGTGGGAGATGAATGGTGTTCCACCAATTCTCATCAATGGTTGTTACATGATGATAAATCATCCTGATTCACAACAGCAACTGAGCATGAATCATAGACAATTGGGAAATAGATCGTGTCAGTCTATAATAATTTTCAATAAACAACCAATGAAAATGAAACAACTCATTAAACAAATCATTTCCCATTATCTAAATTCTGTGTGATTGCGTGATCACAAGATGCCGTAAATGATTTTGAATGACAGTCACTTAATTATACTTCATTGCTAATTTGAGTCGATTGATTCATGGAATGACTCAATCCCTCTTGACTCAACTCGTTCCATCAAATTGGCAAAAGTACTCGTCAGTTTTTGCACAATTGGTTATCAACCATTGGTTGTGTACCATTGGTTATTACCCAGTACCTATTAGTACCCATTACTACCACGGTTGATAACCACTGTTATCACTCAACCATTGGACTGGTTAATCACTATTGCTACCCACTATTAATGGTGTAACAATGGTTGATCACTATTGCTACCCACAATTGGTTCATCAACCATGGTTAATCACTATTGCGAATCAACCATATAACTAATGGTGGCAATGGTTTATCACTATACTGTGGGGCCATGGCTAATCAATGTTAATCCATATCTACCACTCTCTCAGCTCAAGCCATTGCCTCGCCACTAGGCATCCGGCTGCACTAGCTCCAGGCCCAAGACTTTCCGTCGGTGGCTTTCAAGGTCCTCACGACGACGAGGGCGAGGAGGGCGAGGAGGGCGAGGAGCACCACCGGGAAGGGCGAGTGATGGAGGCTGATGAGAGCTGATCTCTGCTGATGGTTCACGGTGACTTATAGTTGGTGATTAATGGTTGGATCTAAGATCCTGCAGTTGGATCTATATGGATTCATGGGTGGTGATCTACGGATAGCTGGATGATGATCGTTGGATGGTCTGCTGATAGTTGGATTTATGGTTGCTGATGAGATGATTTGAGAATTCATTGACTATAACAATGTGACTACACAGTTGCTTAATCATGTTAATGTTTCATGATCCAGTTAAAACTCATTGTTACAAAGTATGCTTGGAGCTGCTTGGATTTATGGTTCTTATGCATTGATCATGCTTGCTAGTTGGAAATTAGGGTTCATGGCTTCCTCATGACATTGAGGCGCTAATGAATGATAATTGCTTATATTTGTCAATGTGGGGAGTTCAGGGTGTCAGAACTGGAAGATCCATAGTTCATGATGGTGCCACGTGTTGGCTGAGGTTTGATCATGGGTAATAAAACTCCACATGCTGACACTCAACATCACTCAACAGCCAGCAGCGTCAAATTAGTTCCATGATGTTACATGATTACAAGACATGGCTGCAATAATGGCACATAGTTGGCTTCTGCTTGGACAGCCATGCTCAATGCCCCTTGACAAAGCTCCAAGAAGCTTCACGATGATGATTGGTGATGCTTACTGACATCCACTTTCACTTTCACTTTCGCTTGGGTATCCCTCTCCCAGCAGCCTGAAAGTAGCCATTTTCCGAAAAAGGTGCAGATCTCGACCATTGCAGTGGTAAACATGAATTGAATTGATTGGCTAATTGGAGACCCATATGGTAGTTTCTCATAGGGGACCCCCCAATTATCGTCCTTTATGATGATGATCATGAGTAATAAGCCAACCATTTTTAGGGGATTCCTCATGGCTTAAGACACCCCTATGATCAACAACCCTCCCACCATATTGACAGCAAAGATCCAGTTGATGAATCTCTGAGTGGACCAGACTGTGGAACCACCCCTTCTTCCTGGGTTGATGATCAACGAAGTGGCAACTGGCCGTAGGCGAAATCATTTCCAGTAAACTTTGGGGTTCATTCATACCCACGTCATCCAACGTCCCCAGATCTTGGAGGACCTGGCTGTCCCAACTCGACGTGCCTCCGTCAACTTTTGGCAAAGTGGCTGCAGCTCACTGCTGCTCCGCCTCTGCCTGGAGTTGCTGAGGGTTGGGCTTCACACTGGAATCCAGGTGAGCACCAAGACGTTGCACGCAAGTCTAACCAGTAAAGCCACTGGATGACGGCTGGACAAATGCCTTGGTTTAGGATGGTTGAGCATGGTTTGATGATGATTCATGATGGCTCTTGATGCTGGAAGAAACAGGTCATGGTGGTTGCAGGGAACCCAACCGCAACCAACAGCCCTTTGATGATGGGTTCTGCTGATTGATTGCTGAACTTTCACCACGAAATAGGCCACAGATTGGGAGCTTCATAACTCATGTTTGCTGAGGAGGCTCCCTCACCAATATCTGCCAACACGACAACCTTTTGCTCCCACGATGCTCTAAACACGACGCATCTCTTGGGCGTTGGGAAAGGAATGGGAGAAGAGCGACCAGCTGAAACCTCGCAGCCCCATTGCAAGGATCCCAGGTGCTGATCTTGAATCTCCTGCTCGCAGAAGCTGAGGCGATGCGCCAAGCCTTTCAAGTCCTGACTTTCAGAGCTGCCCAGCATAAGTTGAAACTGCCATGCCTTATGCAAGCCTGTGGTGGATATGGTGAACGATGGTTGAATGCTGAAATATCCTGAAATAACATCAGACTCATGAACCCAAACGACATTGCCTGATTGAACATGTCAAAAAATGGACGTCATCCCAGTATCCACGAAACAAACAGCATTATAGATATAGAACATAGGGGAAAATGCATTCAGAAAATAACAATTTTGATATATGTTGATGACTTCCCGGTTCAACTTAACTTACAGTTAGGAAAGCGAGGGGAAAACGCTCCTGGGCGTTGACCGGACCGCGCTCGTCTCGCGCCAATCGCTCCAGGTTTGCCAAACGATCCTGCGGCGTTGGTGAAGAGTTGCTGGGGATGGCTGGGATACTTGATCTGTTGGGTCTTGATTGCTAGCTGAGCGCTGGTAATTTGGTTATCTTGATTAAAGTTGATTAATGACTGAATTTTGATTGGTTGATTATGTTTACAAATGCTGCTATACTGAATCGTTGGTGCTGATTCTCTTCGTCAACCCGTAGGCATTACAAGAAGGCCTACAGCTGAGCACCTCCAACTTCGGACACCGATTTTCACCTCCAACAGTTGGATCTCCCTGTCCTCCACGCCGCACATCATGGTTTGATGCTCGTGCAACCAGTCGACCCAGGGAAGAAGATGGTGAAGCGATTCGCCCATGTGCCTCAGCTGGTCACAGTCGATATCCACCTGGACCTGGACCTTGCATCAGCTGATTGTGATGCATCAAACCGAGCTTTGGGGCAAGTTAGGAACTCATTGACAGTTGTGGCTTCTGCTGTTGTTGTTATTGTTCTTCTTCTTATTAGAATTATTGTTACTATTATTACTATTGTTGCTATATGTTGCTATTGTTGTTCTTCTTGTTACTCTTCTCTTCTTGAACCCCCCAACTGTGCCACAACCTTCTTATCGTTTGGCCGTTGGTTGCGGGTGCTGATGAAGTGCAGTCGAGTCGCACGACTTCATCACTCAATTTGCCAATGTCAGAGCGAAAAATGTTGCACTCTTCCCGCACCTGACAGCATGGTCTTCCATGGCTGGGGCAAGCATGCGCACTAGCCACTGACGAACTTGGATTTCATGATGGGAGGAGAAATGACGGAACAAACATAGTTGAATGAATCTAGATGGTCTATAAATATCTAGAATCTAAGCGTTAGCCAATATATAGCAATTCCGTACCAGTCTGCCCATGGTGCACATTCCCTGCCACGGCAAAGTTCATTGACAGCATCGTGCCTGTCCGTCTCCCAGGACTAACCTTAGGTGACTTCGGAGGTGGCCAGGGGATCAGGGTGGCAGCTGGATGTTTGTGGGGTCGTGGTAGAGGTAGTGGTAGGTGGTGGGCTAGGGGAGCAGAGTGGAAGGAGTAGAAGTAGTACAGTAGCAGTGGTAGGAATGATCGCCCATGATTAGTATTTAGTATCTATAGATTGAGCAAGCCCAAAAGCTCGGACCTCTTAAAGCGTTTGAACAGGGATGGATGCCTTCTCGGTCCTTTTGGAACCTCAATGCTTTTTGAGAACGGGAAGGTTGTAAGGTGACAGTGGCCAGATTTGAAATTCTATCCCTCCGTCCGAGTCTCTCATTCATCCTTCTTAAATTTGGCACCACCACGACTAGTCCTTCGATGTCACGACCGTCCAACTGGGGCTTCTTCTGGAAAATTCCAGGAGAATAACAAATCATGAAAAAAAAAGCTTGGAAACCGTATCTTTCAGCGCGCCACTCTGTTCTCTCTCTTGTCTTAGTCATGCATTGTGGGCCGTACTTCATGGGAGATCCATTGCAACAAACAAATCTACCATAGCTACTTTCCCTCCTTTTATGACATTGTATTGTGGATCTCATCATATCTTTTCATCAACATCCGCTTGGTCACTCAATGTTGGCAACACAGTCAACCCTCAGCTCCTCCTGCTGCCATGACACGCTGGCACCTGCGACACCAGCTGATTCACATGGTCCACCAGGCGTTCCTGTTTGTCCTGTACCCGAGGCTCGTGGTTACGCCAGTGGGTAGTGGTTTCATGCTGAGCAAGGATGGATGGTTTGATGATCTCGATTGATGTGGTTCTTTAAGTTGAATCAATTGGTTGATTGATGCCGGTGTCCTGTCAGTATGGGTCAATCAGCGTGACATCTCATATTTCATGATTGATCTTGGCAATGATCAATTCGCTATCAATCGCCAATATTGGGCCGTCTTTTGACCAACCATTGACACTCAACCAGTAATTACGAGCATTCTTCCATCAGTGGCAGAACTATACTCAATGGCTCAATGGTATATTATATTCAACTGATGGCACACCATTGATACTTGACCAGCATTCACTATTCATTATGTGCTAATCAAAAAACATCAAATTCGTGCAAACTGTATCCTGATTAGGCTGTGGGTCAAAACCACTCTCTTTTGGTCGTACCCCTGGTTCCCCATCATTAACCATTGTTTTCCCTATCATTCCTAGTTATCATCCCCCATGATTGGTTAGATAATATTGACCCATTATAATTAATTAGCATGGTGAAGTTTCATGTGGTTGATAACAAGCGCATTTCTTGATGACACCGAGCTGGGGATCAGCTGATGATGTCCGACTCCTGGGTCGGACACGACCCAAGACTCGGCTCAGTAAGCCCGAGTTGAAGGCTGACCAAGTGGGTCATGACGTTCATAGTTCATCATGGCTAGTGGATGCTCCATGGCTAATAGATGCTAATAGTGGCTGGCCAATAATGATAAAATAAGGACCAAATACAGTTCAAAAGGGATAAGAACTAACATGATCCAACATGATTCAACAAGAACAATCACCAGCCAGTCAAATGATGTTAAAGGATGATGAGTGGACACCTTTGAGTGCTGGCTTTGATCATCTTTGACCATGGCCGCCACAGCTCCTTCATGAGCAGCAAGTCAGGGTTGATCTTGTCCAAAACATCCTGCAGGCCAGTGATGCAGCTACGGTGCAACCCAGCACCAGCATCACGGCACTTGGCATCAAATCACCTGGTTCCATGGCCGATGACTTGCCCAGACCCCCGCAGCACTTCCGTTGCTTCCCCCGGGTTTTTTTGACCGCCCCAGCTGGAAACAGCTCGTCAGACTCCAGCTCTTCGGGAGCCTGTCAGGCGCCAGGCAGTTTGGCAAGACTAATGGGGCCCAGTCGAGAGCAATGAATGGCGTTTGTCATGACACGTGGTGTCCTACATCTAAACCAGTCTCGACCTGAAGAACAGCAGCCACCAAAGCTGCCAACTCCGCAATGCCTCAAATCAGACCCAGCCTTCCATCCCAGTTCCATGGCCGACTCCTCCTTCTTCATCTTTCTCTTCCGTCTGATCATCAAACCTTTCCATCTTTTCACCTCCAACCTGTCGCGCTCGGTTGGCTATTTGCTTGGCTCAGCCCAGTTTCCACTTCGCGGCACAAGGTTACGACGATCAGCCGCTGAATCTCGAGGTGTTTTGGGTGGCTTTACCAGTTGCAGGTGACGGAGCAATATTGCAAACAATAAAAAATCATAAACAAGCAGACTACTTTCTACAACCTGAATGACATGTGTAGACATATTAGAACTGAATCTGTTGATGTCGGTTTGGAGCCACAAGCCGACAGTTTGCCAGAGCCGGAGCAGCTCAACTTGGCCCGCACCTCGAAATGCGGATCTCGCCAGCATGCCCCAGGTCAGGTTTTAGACCATAGTCTTTGAAAATCAGCCTCCCAGGACCGCATGGAAGGGCCATGGCAGGGAACGGCTTGCACCAACAATGGGCCAGCCTATGCCAGCCTTGTTGTGGAAAGGCTGACTAAAAGTGATCGATTGATATTAGTTACTCGTAGAATCATATACCGTACCGAGTTGGGGTCTGTTGCAATCTTTCTGAGACTCCCTGTTCACCAATCAGGAGGGAAACAAGAATACCATCGCCATCCAAGGAAAATCTCTGCTGGCAAGAACCCATCGGTGGCCCAGGATCAACATTTTGGTTGCTACAGGATCGCAAACTACCAAGTATCTCATACGTGAACATGCTCCCAAATGTTTCAAGTTCGGCAGAGGTCATGCAGAAATCGAGATTGTACTGGGCTCTTAGATCAGACTTCTGCTGACTGTTGAAGTTCTTTCCAACTTTGCCAATTGCCAAATCTAGTGGCACGAATCCGACTACCATGTGCCTGCCCAAGACCGCCGTCGGTTTGGGAGGTACGCTACTGGAACCAACCTACTAACCATTCTGCATTGCCAAGACATCTGCAGCAAAGGAACTTGGCCAAATGCCTTTTGATGGTCTTCTCCTTCGGAGTATCCACCCTTAGCAGTCCAGCAGCAGTTGTCCCCGAAAAAGCACCGAGAAGTTTGGGCTCTCAGGTTCTCAGCACGTCATTTTTGACCGGACCAACAGGTACCCGCCAACCAAGCAACCAAGCAACCAAGCAACCAAGCAACCAAGCAAGCAAGCAACCAACCAGCCAACCAACCAGCCAACGAGGCAACCTAATTAAAGGAAATCAATGAAACAACACACAAACACATCAAGGAGGTCCAAGGAGCAAGCACACAGCTGCAATGGTGATCAACAGCACCCGGTGCACTCCCGATTGAAGGACCTCCAAGGCACGGGCACGTTTCAGTGCAAAGGTAACACTATGGGAACGTTCAAAGTGCGCACCCTTCTGAGGGTCTTAGGTTGGAACCTCAGCGGGGACTAGCCATCCTTGATGTCTTAGCTCTATGCAGTGGCTATAGTTCCGCCATGTTTCGCGGCGAATGTCAGGGGATTCGTACCACCAACAAGAGCGGCACCGCGCGCCGGCAGCATGGCATTGCCATGGCCTCCTCCAGAAATACGCGGAGTGCAACGCTGGCCAACTGGATGTCCATGCCCGTGATGCAAATCGACAGTTTCCTGGAGATCGACTTGAAATCAACCAAGATCAACCAAGCAGTTTTCTGTGTTTAAAAAAAATGACAATTCCAATCTCCTTGCAATTCAGCATTGAAATGACATGCAAAATACCCATGTTCAGCTCTGAATTTCCCAACATCGCAGCTCCCCAGGAGGTTACGCAGCTGGCTCAGTCCCGTCCCCCCTTCACCCTGTCCCGGAAATCCATGGAGGACAAAGGCGGTGACGAATGACCTCTTTGTAAAGTGTCTTGGCCCCTTCAGAAGAGCCCTCCCTCGTCAACTGCAGCATGGCAATGTGATAGGACATGGCATCGGGTCTCCTTGCAGTGATGCTCGTTCCAGAAGATTCTGAAATTTGAGGATGAAGTTTGATCGCAAGTTTGGCGACATTGTTGAACGAGATTCAAGCGGTTCTGGTGTCGTTGTGTCTTGCGGTACTCCCAATAGTCAAAGTGTTCGAATGTCTTCGAACCACATCACGGATCAACAGGTGAAAAGGAAACAACGTCCATCACCACAACTACAAGGGAAAAGCCAAATGTGCGAATCCTGGGCAGAATTTCTATGAATATTACCTGCCCAGGACCTAGTGCTCGAAGTAGGGCATGAATCACGAACACAAAAGGTTCGTAAAAAGACCCTTCTCGATTCTCAAGCATACGCAGGAATATACGGGATGTGAAGCCCAACATTGAGATGCCCTGCAATGGAATGCAAAATCATGAGCTCTTCATAAATTCACCAACAAAGCTAAGCTCTCCAGAAGGATTGCAATTTTAAGGTGTTTCTTTTTGCCGTAAATTTGTTCCACCAGCCGAGACTTCCGCCGGCTACAGATCCCGGTCCAGGTTGCAACGACAACCAGGAGAAAGCGAACCCAACCATGGCTATCTGGGGTTACCTCATCCTAACGGATTAAGCCTGAACCAATTCAACAAGAAGATTCAATAGAAAATGAACAACAAAGTGGTTGAAACATACAAGCGGTTCGATCCTTATCTAAAGTGTTTATCAGTCCTTGATTGAAACATGCAAAAGGATCCGTTTACAGAATCATTCCAAAAATCCTTCAAAAGTTGTGGAACACATTCGGCTTCCCAAGGATTGAACTGTATATAATTGCTCAACTCTACTTCCCCTTGTCTGACACGGGGAGGCTGAATCACGTGGAAACATACCCGTTCCCACCCTATATTCTCTTTGGACCGACCTGTTTGCTGATCTATGCATTCAAGTTGCTGGAAGTTGTTGGTCATCTCCTCGAAAAGTTGCAAGGCTTTAGCCCCTTGGCGCGCTCTGTAGCACGCGTGGATGGCGGCATTCATCAACGAACAGTCTGCAGCGGCACCACAGTTTGGCAGGTAGTCGATGAGTTGCAGGGCGGTGTGCCAAT
Source organism: Symbiodinium kawagutii (assembly GCA_009767595.1). Classification (NCBI taxonomy): domain Eukaryota; class Dinophyceae; order Suessiales; family Symbiodiniaceae; genus Symbiodinium; species Symbiodinium kawagutii. The sequence continues at coordinate 930,372 of VSDK01001740.1, read as the reverse complement.
CCTCAGCCATGACGTTGATGCTTGTGGTTGGCCCAAGTATCGAATAACCTCCGGTAGGTTGGTCGCATCAGCGAGTTCCACCTTTGTTTCTTGCGAGTTGCAGATCCGCGCCCATGTGGGTGTTTCTAATGCTACGGGACGCCCAAAAATCACCGGTTTATTGTTGTAAATGGCTAACAAAGGATGATCTGGGGGTGCCCCTATCTTAAGAGAGCACCATATGCAAAGGAAGTTTTCTTCTGTCAGTTGGAACTGGTTCTTACTTCTTTTTAGAAGCACTCACAATCACTTGAACAATGGAAACAAATACTTGTCTTGGTGAATGTTCAACCCTTGCTAAGGCAAGGGCAGTAGGAGCTTAGTGTTCAGAGGCCTGTTTCCTACCATCATTTACCAGTATGATTGGAACTGGTATGGTAGTCAAAAGAAGCATGATGGCATTTATTCGTAGACGATGTTAGGCGAAGAAACCCATCCTGAATAAATCAACTGGTTTCACACATGGTTTCACTGAAACGTGATTTGTGGTTCAACATGGTTAAGCCATGTTCAGCCATACCACCAACCTGAGTTGAAATGCGCGTTTTCCAATGCGTCTCAAAGACATCTGCCCTTGCCAGCGCATGAGCCATGGCTGCAACGGCATCTGCATCAGGTGCCGTTTCCGCCTGCAACGTTGAGTACGCCTCCTGCAGGGGCCCTTGGTTGAAAGCTTCGTGACGGATATCCATTCTGACCATGGGCAACGATGGAAAACGGGAAAACTGGCGCAAAGACGCCTCTCTGGAGCTGGATGCCAAAGAACTCACTCATTCATGCAAGGCTGACAGCTGACATAAACAGTAATGACAATAGCCACAATAGTCAGCCCACCATGGCTCACCCAAACCATGACTACTGGGGAGCAACCAGGGGTGAGACAAATCACCGGAAGGGCTGCGGATTTGACATAGAATATGAATATGTCTTATTCACATCATCACAATCCTTTTTGGTGGCCAGAACACATAGTCAAACCCACCTCATGACAAATATGCCGGACGCATGCTGAAACATGCATTCTTGGGCTACTAGAATTGTTAAACATCAATGATCAAATGATGTTATTAGCATGGTTGCCTTCAAACATCCACAAGGTAACCAACCAACATGGGCTGATTTTCGGGACTCAAACACCACTCTGGAAACGGGGCAGTTCTCATTTGCTCCCCTGGCTTCGTTAGGGAGGAGTCCTCCAACAGCGGCCGCATCCATTGACCACATTTCAACTCCACGCAGCTGTGGATGGCCACTTCCTAAGCACTGGCATCCACTGGCTGATCCCAAGCGTTTCGGTGCACAGCCGGATGCATGGCGTGTAAAAACCAGAGTTAGAAATGATACCATACCATGATATACCATCTTAGTTGATACAGGTGATTGGATAATCGAGCAAAAGGCAGGAAATGTCAAGGGGAAAACCCTATGGAGATCATCACGACAGAACTCATACCCCACAGGATCCAACTCACTTTGTAGCCTCGTCCAGGCAAATTCTCTACCTAGGTAAGGAGAACCCATCAGAATCCCTCGAAGCAAGCATGGGAAAAGACCTTCTTGGAGCGGATATCTGGGTGGATCAAGTCCTTCCTTTGCCGAGCTTCACACATAAACGGATCAACTTTGATCCCTTGACTGCGGGCCACCTGCATCATGAATCATTGAAGAGGCCCAGCCAGAAGACCCACAGATCGCGGAGCGGATATGTGTGAGGTGCTAGTTGGTTGGGTACATCCATCCATCCATCCATCCGTCCGTCCGTCCGTCCGTCCATCCATCCATCCATCCATCCATCCATCAGTGGCACGTGATTCACCATCAAATATGGAGGGTTGTTAGCAGCTGAATCTCCCGGCAATCATCAACCATTACTGTTGATTGCTAAGCTTCATCACCAGCTGGATCTCCCATTGTATGGTTGGTCATCGCCCTCTACTATCAACCATCAACATCCATTAGTATTCATTCAAAATCTGTACTATCAATCATCATCACCAAACATTAACACTAACCATCGAAACGCACTCATAACTTCAACTACAAGATACTACAACCATCAAACAACACTACAACCAATTAATTAACAACCATTAAACACTCATAACCATCCCCATCAATCATTCACTATCAATCATCATTATCAGCCATTAGCAAAATCAACCATTAACATCATCCAATACCATCTTTTAACATCCAAGTTCATCTATGAACATCATGAACCATCGACAATCATTCACTACCATCTATTCCCAGCTAAAACCCATTGATTGTAGTAGTTCACCACTAAAAAACATGATCTGCAAATCGCTATTGACTACAACCACCACTGGTTTGTAGATGTTTAACAACCATTATCAACCACTAAACCTAAAAACCATCATCAACCATTATTTACAACCAGTAAAACCAATACTCCTACTAAGTCTAATAAGGCTAATAACCCTACCATTATCATTAAGCATCATCAATCATCGAAACAACCATCAAATCAACCATTATCAACCACCATTTACAACCACGCAAAAACATTATCATTACCCATCATCAACCATCGAATCAACCATCATCAACGCATCAACATCTACATTGAGTTTAATATCAACCCCTCAACATTATCACTTATCACCATTACAAACCACTCTTGTTAATAGGGTTGTAAACCATAATTGTTAATTTCTAATAGGGTTGTAACAACCTTCCAACAATGATTGGCCCGTTAAGCATCTATTTTTAACATTAATTATTAACACATTGTTGTACCAATCTTAATTGCTAATAGGGTTAATGTTCCCCATTAACAACCCCTTCACAAGCCCTTCACATCTCCAAACTTCCCGCCGCCATCTGCCGTTGGCTGAGCGCCTCCAAAAGTTGCAAGGCCTCCTGGTGCTGCTGCGCCATGGACAGCGATGCGACAGCTTTCTGGTACAGCACCGCCACATGGCCTCACCACCGTGTCGTCGGTTGGGTCAGGGGTAGGAGCCATGGGTAGCTAAGTCATGGGTAGCTTAGTAACATCGAGTAACTATTGATGGTAAGATGTGGTAGCCATATCAGCAAGTATTGATGATAGATGTGGATAGTCAATTTCATAGGTAAGTAGTATAGTGGTTGATGAGACGAACCGATAAAAACATCATTTGGAAGAGCACGGTTTGAAGACAGCCATGTGCATCATGTCCAGGTCGCATGTGAGCAGCTCATTCCCTGCGTTCAATCGCCACTGTCCGTTTGCGTCTAAGGTGCCGAAGCGATGAATGGCTTCATCCAGAATGATCTTGGTGGCTTCAGGCTGCTCTGCCCGGCCACTCGCAAGCAGAAGCGCGCAGAACGCATCAATGTCCTCACCATGGATCAAACATCAGTGAAGTTCAGCCAAGCACAATCCACACTTCAAAAGCTGAACCGGGATCGATGCATCTGGATTTTACCAAGACCCACCATCACCTACCATCGCCTAGCATCACCTAACATCACTCACCATCACTTAGCATCAGCCACCATCACCGAGCATCAGCCACCACCAGCCACCACCAGCCACCAACCCACCGATTCCACACGTCCTGGTGCAAGCCCATCTGCGGCATCGCCTCAAAGGCCCTCAAGGTCCGTGGCAAAAGTCCGCTGGAGGCGGTGACGTGCAGAGCCTTCACCACCTCCGCTGAAGAAGCCTGGCAGCCGCTGAACCAAGCAGATCATCAACAAATAGATGTATAAAGGTTTCAATGAACAAACAACAAAAAAACTTTTCTTATCTATTTTGAAATAGATGTATGTGTATACAAATACATATATTCATGAATCTATGTATCCGTTTCTTCATCATGTCTTTTTGTGTATTTATTCATCTATTGATCTGTTCATTTTCAAAACTACTGATTTAAAAAACAATGTCAACAAAAAACACTGATACAAGTTGGTGAGCATCCAAAAGACATGATCAACAGCTGTTGGGATGTGAATTTTCACCGAGCAGGTTTGGTATTGGCCAGCATCCTCCGCTTAAACATGCTTAAACAAATACTTCGAGAGCTGAGAAATCGGATGGTCTCTCTACATGATTAATTATCCATTATTGTTGGTGATTCTCCATCAAAAACCGTTCATTGACCCTTCCCCTCACAAACCACCTTGTCTCAGTTTCAGAGTACCTCATTTATGGACATTCATGGGACAATTCACTGTCAAGATCTGTCAAGTTGAGAGGATCCTGCTAGCAGTTTGTTAAGTGGCAGTGGGTCAAAAGCCTGTACCATTGTTTTCCCGATTATTGTTGGTTATTAACATTTATCAACCCCCATTAGCACATCTCTATCACCAGCCAAGTGCACATCGGGATTAATATTTAGCTATAGTTATAATTACCTCCATTAGTGGCTATTATTAGGTTGTCTGATATTGACCCATAGCCAAGTGCACATCGCTATCACCAGCCACGTTGCCTGTGACAGCCCCTCCCACATCTCTTCCACGATCTCCATGAGCTCTGCTTCGTCAACCTCGGTCATGGCTTGATGTCCCTGGCACCGTTGGGGATGCTGAATTCCTGGGAAATGATGGTAAACTAGAGCTGAAGGTCGGCCAATTCATGATGTATATACTACTATGTTTGGCTGAATGGCACTTCAATGGCGGCCAATTCACGGTCAATTGATTACTTTTAAGCTCCAAAGGCCAAGAGCAACTCCAAACGAGCTGTTGGCTGATGATCTGATATGAATTGTTGGTCTTCAAGTTCAACTCATCCAGACTGCTTCAATGCAAATTCGTGCCGCACGTCAAGTGCCGTTAGGACGACGATGAGGATGATGGCGGCGCACTGAAAGATGTTGGCTAAGAGCTGGGTCCGGTGTTTCGCCACGTTTCCCCGTGCTTTCCAACGAAGATCAAATCATGTCAACTCATCAACTTCTGCCTCTGTGAACTTTTCAAGTTGCCATGTTTTAAACCATCAAAACTGATTAAATCTTGTTGTAGGAATGGTGAATCCTCATGATCCGTTCACTAGAGTTGCCATTGGTTGACCACCAATCTTACATCAATCCATTTATCAGCCTATACTCCCATTATTTATCACCATGTATTTATGGCTTAATTAACCACAAATCTTACACCATTTCAAGCCTATCCTTGTGTCCCACCAGCCGTGTCAGTGCTGCCCAGTGGGCGGGATATTCGAAGTTGCCCCGGATGACCTTCCGCTGAAGCAACTTCTGGGCGTGGAGAATGCTGGAGATGACCAGCCTCAGCAAGCGGGGATCACGAACTGGAAGATGCAGATTCTGCTGAGCGTGGTGGATTTATACCTATGGGTGTTTCTCAAAATTGGGAACCCCTAAAATGGTTGGTTTGTTGCTACAAATGGCTATCATTGGATGATTTAGGGGTACCCCTATCTTGAGAAACCACCATCTGAAAGAGTGAAACAGGAAGACACACTTGTGATGACATCTATGTAGTGTAAAATTTATCTACAAATACATTAGTGTGGATCTTTATCTTTTAGATCTTTTGAGACATGGATGATGATGATGATGATGATGATGATGATGATGATGATGATGATGATGATGATGATGAGATGATGATGATGATGATGACGATGATGATGATGATGATGATGATGATGATGATGATGATGATGATGATGATGATGATGATGAGCCATGACAAATTATAGGTTGATTGCACACTAGTGAATAAGCAACAGTAGATCAACCACACCACACATAACCATCAGTAAAAACCGACAAAAGCGCGGTACAATAAACATCACAAGTGCGCTGATTCTATTACTGGAGGAACTGCCTACCAAGGACAATGGCGCTTGCAAACACTAAATGGAAGCAAGAAACGGAGTCAAACAGGCAATCCAAGAAAGGTCCTTGTACGGCGGTGCTTAATGATGGTTCACTCACAAATCAACAACCACCCATTAATGATTATTGAAACTTATTGATGACTATTGACCCTACTTTATCATCACATCTCATCACCATCTCTGAACATCAAGCACACAGAATGTTTTAGCTCATCACCTATTCATCACCGCATATCATCAAAAAACATCCTGAAACTCCTCAGCTGAACCCATCAGTCGCGGCATCCAACAGCTGCCGGCCAGTCGCTGGTAAACCTCCACGTCAGGTGCGATCTCTGCATCATGCAGTCGCTGCAGTAAGCGCACTGCAGCCCGGTCTTCAAAGGACCTGGGAACAGCGCTAGCCCGGTGGTAGCCTATGAACCGTTTCACAACAACTTCCGGATGTTAACATGGCCAGATTGCTGTGTGGGAAAGCCTAAAGGAAACGCTTTAATTGGTGGTTAAAAGAGTGGTTTCTTGTCAATCGTCCTATCAACAATGAGGGGGTTCTCAGGAAACCCTTGCCAGCTGCTCAGCGATAACCCCTCGGAATTCTATGATTTTCCCCGAGTTTCTCAGAGAAACTATGCCAGCTGCTCCATTACAAACTCACGCCCACACAAGACTTCCGCTGCTGAAGCGGTGAGATGCTGGCTTCAAGAATAGATATGATCTGGTACAACCAGAGAGGAAGAGGCAACTCAGTGGTGAAAACACCCTGATTAATGCTGATAATGATGGATATAGTTGATATGAACATGATTTTTATATCTAGTTGACATAAAAACCCATTACATTGATTGAAGCAGCTGACAGCGCAGCGGATGGTTTCAGCACACCGCTGGGCGGTGCAGTACCAAGCCTACCAGCTACCAGCTTTAGTAAAGAAATTTTACCATTCGGTTAGCTGGTTCATGGTAAATAAAGCTGGGGATAATAAGCAACAATCGAAGAGGATATACCAACTATAGATCATGGTTTCTCAGGCCAGTGACTGGGAAACCCCAAGGTTAGGGTTGGAACTCATTATATACTATAAATGGTTCATAAACTTGATGATGACTGGGGGTACCCCTACGTCTTGAGAAACCACCAAATCAGCTACCAGCGAATGATCAACAGGTCTGGGCCAACTATGGTCAAAGTCAACATCTAGCAGTGGCTCCCCTTTCGCGCCTTTCGCATGCTTTCAAAACGTCCTTGTAGACATCCAGGCCAACGGGGATCTTCCAAATCCGTGCCTGGCTGTTTCACTCGGTTTCTATGGCAGGGGGCTAAGATTGGCTCGACATCAACCCAAATTCTTCCGAAGAATCAGAGAAAATCATGAAGCTACACCGTTGGGGATCTACAACTTGGCCTAGTGGGTTTAAAATCGGATAGGTCTGTCTGTCATCATCAATCAGTTGGTCTAACTTGTGTATCAAAATGATTTTTTGCTGAACAGCTGGTTTCTCAACCAAATCTGTTCATTTTGTTTGCTTTGAAAAAGGAGCTCTAATTGCGGATGATGGGGCAGGAGAAAAAAGCGAAGAATAGGCACAGACTGCTTGGGATTAGAGGTCTGTAGCTGTTCCTAGATGCCATACTCACCCATAAAATGCCTGCATGTTTCGTAGATCCCATGAATAAAAATGGAGGTCCATAGAAAGGTAGTGACTGTATGTGTTCCATGGACGCTTCCGTTGAGACATTGCATGGGAGATCTACAAAATACGGATCCAACGAAACGATCCGAGCTCGCTTCGTTGCCACACCAAGGTGCCCGCTCCAGCACTTCTATCCCCATCTTCCACCTGAGCTGAAGTCCGCAACAAAAAACCGCGCATCAACTGTCTTCAACTTGAAATGGGCATAACCAATTGGTTGATGGTGAACATTAACTTGATTCATAACAAAAAACTTGATTCATAACAAAAAATATCAAAAAATTGGTTGGACATGGGCACTACCTTGAACATTCATTAACACACCTATTTGCACTCGAAGATGGCGTGGTCTCCCTCCTGAAACGATGATGATTATGATGCTCATGGCTCGTGATGGTTGAATCCGGTTGATCTGGATTGGGGACATGCAAACACACAATCAGCCGGAGAGTATGCCTTACAAATGAACATGGGATTCCTTTGCTGGGTCTCAACTTGTTTCATCACAATCAAGGTTCCGCAGCTGAAGTTCCACCAGTTGCAAGGTTTCTATCTTGCCGAGGGCTTTTGACTAAAGAAAGTCATGGTATGTCATGGTGTCTTATTGTTACTGGTTCAAAGCTGGTCCATCCGGTGAGTAATTTTGAAACAATAGTTGGATAAATCGATTGCCAGCAGCACCATGTTGCCTATGACTCTGTCATTATACCACGGGTTGATGCTAATATGTACTAATATGTTCAACATGAGAGAACGACTCATAGCAACACAACCAGCGTGTAACCATGGTACGCTGCAACCAGCTCCTACCTCAGCTCCAACCAGCTCCGACCGGCTCCCAACCACCGCGGCGCCGGCGCATGCTTCGGTCCCTGGGTTTCCCCACAGGCCCCGCTGCGCCGCGGTCTGGGCGAAGCTGCTGAGCTGCGCCAGCGCTTCGTCGTTGTCCAAGCCGCGGCGCTTGCGCAGCTGCTGCCAGGCCTCGGTGCTGGCGCTTGGGGGGGGCGCTTGGTGGTTGGATGGGTTGGTGGTGGGATGATGTTGGTGGGTTATGGTTGGTGAGTTGGTTGGTTATGCTTGGTAGTTGGTTAGTTGGTTGGGATGATAATTGGATGATGTTGGTTGGTTGAAGAGTGTGAATTTTTGTGATGAGAGTTGTTTGATGTCGTTTGATCGGCAATGTATCGCGATGTTTCTGCTGACAAATCATTGGCCTTAAGGGATTGTTCCCTTATTCACCATCACTGATCACGCATCAATAATGGTTGTCGATTCCCACGGGTTGGCTAAAACACATCAATTGACCTACAAGCGGTGGGTGTAAGTCCCATCCACGGCACGTCGGTTTGGAAAGAAGTCCCATCAGCCGGAAAGAAGTCCCATCACCCCAAGCAAATCCCGATGGCACAGCGTGTCTCAGCAAATGCCTTTCAGTTCAAAGGTTTCACAAAAAATACGTGAAAGTGTGCGAACAGCAGCAAAAGACGCATGTTTCAATGCATTGATCCGCATGAGTCTGTACGGAAATCACAATGGCACATTGGCTGCTACAGAGCACAATCAAGCAAGGCCGAGATTACCAAATCCCGAAGGAACAGCGTCATTCAAAACTTGTTTTTGTGAAGGTCCATGGTTGTACGCTTCTTTGTACAGAAAGTATGTTTCAAAGAATTTTATCCACATGACTCCAAATGGCGAGTATCATCACGGTCAATTAAACAATAATTATCACCATCCCCAGGGTGAATGGCTAGCCAATGGTTCCCAAGCATTCAACCATCAATTTACCTGAACAATTCACTATCTATAAATTCTAACCACAAATTAATCATCAACTAACCAACTACTGTTACTCATGAGCCAATGAGAAAATCATGATCATCCAAGTCACCCTCAAAAATCATCAACAAAATCACCAACCATGGTTATCATGATTGGCTCATGGCCAATCACCAACCAATATCAAAAAATCACCCATCACTGGGGAGGAAAAATCACCAACCATCACCATGGTTGATTATTCATCAAACAAATTATCGAAAAATCATCAACCATGGTTATTCACCACCAACCATGGTTAATTATTCATGTGCCCTGGGAGATCATCAAAAACCATCAACGATGGTTATTCACCAACTATCAACCAATCATGAAAATTTTTCCTCCCCACTGGGAGATGGCCCTTGAAATCTTCTCCAAGGCTCTTCCAGGACCTCCTCGGTTTGCCGAAGCCGTGACGCGGACGCCACGGAAGCCGCGAGGGCCACCGACACGGCGCTGGAAGCGGCAGCTCCGCGCCTGTTGAGCCAGGCACTGCTGCAAGCTCCGCGCCTGGATCAACTGGTGAAACTCAGCATGATAATGATTGCTAGTATTGATGACTAGTATCTGATTGCTAGTGTTATTTGATTACTAGTATTTCATGCTTTTCTGCCAGACTACCAGCACTGATCTGGTTTGACTGCATGTGGCACGAGGATTGCCCTCAGCAGCCATGGAATGGAATGGAACTACGTAGTATTTCATGATAATGATTGATCACATTGAAATCTGATAGTTTGCTAGTATTGACTACTGCTTGTATTGATCATTATATGAAATATTGCCGGTAATTAAATACTAGTGTGATCTAGTGTGAATGGTAATATCAGTACTTATGCTAGCACTGATGACTAGTGACATCTAGTGACTATAGAAAGTAATGATAGCTAATGAATTGTCTGCCACCATGTCTGCCACCCACACCGATCTGTTCCTCAATGGTGGGGCAGCCTGCAGGGTTAGCGTCCCCGAACGGCAACTTGTGGTGTTGATCAGCTGCAAATCCCTTCACGACGACACATCCATCATTACAGCTGAAGAGTTTCCAAGGAAATGCAATTCATAGACAAGCACACGGCACACATGTAGAAATGCAAATGATATTCATACCAAATTCAAATATGGAATTTCATGTATGAAATTCCAATATGCATTTCATCTATGAAATTCAGATCATGAACTTTCCATGTAAAATTGCGTGGTACGAGTTGCCCACACCAGCTGCTGGACCATCGCGGCAACAAGTTCAACCAGCACATTCGCCATGCCGTGATCAACGACGGTCAGACTTGCAGAACCATTGGCCCAACCGTTGCCGCTGAGTTCACCCCAACTTCAACACAATCATTGCCATAGACCCAGACTTAGACATGGCCATTGCCATGCCAATTTCCACGTTGACCATTGGTCTAACCATTGGTTCAGCCATTGGTGTAACCATTGGTCTGACCATTGGTGTAACCATTGGTCCAATCATTGGTCTGACCATTGGTCTGACCATTAACCATTGGTTTAAACACAGGTTTAACCACAGGTTTAGTCCCATTGGTTTCACCATCGCCATGCCATTGCCACTGGCCCTGCTGCCTCAGTCTCCCAGGTCCATCGGCTTTCCAGCGCCACTGGGGCCCCATGGGTGCCATCGGTGCAAGGCGCGGGGGAGGCACCGCCAGCAGTAACGACATGGCGCAATGATCGCAGGGAAGTCCATTGAAAACCCGAGTTTCAATGATATCTTGGGATGGACATTGATCACCCCACTTGGTTCTTGATCACTATAGTTGGATGAATCACAGTACCAACTCTAGTTGGATTCACCATGATATTTTGGGTTCCCTGTTGAAATCAGTTTTGCGGAACGTCGGGGCCCCCGTTTGTAGCAAGTTGGCAAGATATCATGCCAATTCCGATCATCAATGGCAGTGCTTGCCTGCGCGAGCGATTTCAGTTGCTCAATGCCTCCCCACAGGCTGGCAGTTAAGCGGAGATTAGAAGTGCACCTTAGTTTCACTTACAGTACCTCACCCTCATCCGCGGTTTTGGCAAGTGGGGTGTACAGTGGATCTTTTGATACTGGAACTGATGAGACTTGTCATTGCCAGCGGTAAACAAATGGCAAATAGTGACAGCATATATAGCAACATCATTTCATGAAAATAGGCAGCGCAGTCTACAATCCCATGTGTTAGCATCTATGTTTGCGAGTTGCACATTGGCAACGCGCCTAAGCAGCTTGACTCAAACAGCTGCGAGAAATACATGAGAGACTGTTGGAATCCGAGCACGCCACAATTTACGGCTGCGCCAGCTGTTGACGGCGCCGAGTGATGGTATCATGTTGTTTGCAATGCGGCTTTGCTAAGATGTGCCTTAAGGAAAGCCAAGTGTATTTAATGTATTAGTGTATTGATTTCATAAGAGGATGCCTCTTAAGAAAGTGTATTGTTGATACATTTCTCTTTGGGTATCGTCATTGACTGAAGAAGTTCCGTACACCACGTTGCCGCTCGTGGGTGAACCACCCCGCGCTTTCGAAGCACTGTGCTGTGGGATGTGGCACTGGGGGTCCTGGTCCAGCAAGCGAGCTTGGTCCACGCACTCCTCGAGGCGTCCTGCGAAAGCCCATCCCACAGGCCAACAGCAATGCATGAGAAGCTGCTATCTGCTAGCAATGGCAATAAAGGTTCAATGTTGATAAAAAAACATACTGAGTTTGACAAGATATGGATTCGAATTTATGATTTGCAGATCCACATGACCCCGTCTGTAGATCTTGTATCGAATTCCCGTCTCTTGAGGCTCAAGCATTGCCAAAATTCAAAGATAATGGATGGTTGCTGCTTGCCTGTTGGTTTTGGTGATGTGTTGTCTGGCAATTGGTGATGAGCATTATGTTTCCAATCAAGATCTCTCTTGTTTGTATCGAAGTCTTGAAACATGATGGCTCCCAAATAAAACAACAAACACCCAAAATGTTGACACGGCGTTCTTTATTTGGGGATCAAACATGGCAGTGTATTCATCTCATCACCTTAGGTCATTAATGCTTGCCGGACGACAGGCCTGGAAAGGGCAATATCTAGTGAAGATAATGCTAAACCCTTTCAAAAAAAGTTATATCAATATTATACCACACAACCAAGATGTCACTTTTATAGTTATGATTAGGAAGGCTAAAAAAGTGATGCCGGTTCGGCTTTTTGCTTTTGTAAGAGTCAGGACAGTCAGGATACTCCAAATCCCGTCGTTTTCGGCCAGGTAGTTTTCGAGTAACGTCTCCAAATATTCAGGGAGGAATTTCTCGGAAAAGGTCTTTGCAGTGCCTTCGCATACATAACATGTAACCTAATTACTCACCTACTCGTTGTGGGAAAATTGTGGGTAGTGCCGCACGAGCAAATAGCAAACTCAAGGGGCTGATTGTGGGTGAGGTTGCAAACCCTGGCCCCTAAAGATTCAGGGCAACCTTGACAACCTTCCTGTCCATATCCGGAGATATCAATTTCCAATGCCAGGACCTTGCGACAATTTTCCCACACAACTCCAGAGGCTCAGACCGTCCCTGCCTTGAGTCCAACTTTGGAATTTCTCCAAGCGTTGCATCAGCTCTTCGTCCCGGGCCGCACGCTTCGCGTCCATCTCCGCCTGAGATCCAAGCCGCGAGGGCAAGCGAAGCATGTGCCGAGCAGGACGGGGATTGCATCGCGCACACATCTTTCAATCCTTTTGAGCACATACCTCTTAGCCGAGACCATGGGATTGGACATGCCTCTTAGACCAAAATCATTGGATTGGATAGACTGCTGTGCAAACAGCAGCACAAGAACATGAGATATGCAGTTGTTTTTGCCTCCTAGCATGATATGATGGTATTGGTCACTGCGCATGTCGTTGGATTACTGTGAAGGCGTGATACCACTTGATCATCGAGCCAGTGTTTGACACCAACCAACTTGACTGTCAAACGGTCCCTAAATGCTGATCCAAGCATAAAAAACATCTACAACAAACATTTAACATAAACATGAATAAACATAAAGAAAACATATATAGATATAAATGTAACTGTAACTTTATTACATATTATTACATCTATGACATCAAATAACAACCCATAACAATATATATAACATTCGTAAACGCTAACAACACCTGCTCCACCAGCATCCAACTGAGTCTAAAACGACCATCTGTTGGAATTGCTTTGTCAAGTTCTCATCACCTCGGGAAAGCTCTTGGAAGCCACCAATGGCAAGGGCCACCCATGATTTAGATCCACTGATGGTAGCAGCGTATACCAGCGTGGAAAACCGCCAAATATTGTTCGTTCAAGGTATGACTCTTTGCCATCTACTGTAACAGGATTTTGCATGGAGACGAACACTGCATTGCATGTGCCTTCTGGAAATACATCCACAATGATCAAAAAAAACGTCTATGTGGGGGTGCCGACGATGATATAGATGATGATAGACCCGTGCGCCAATACCCACACCAAGCACCTGCAAATGCCAGGCGGATTGCTAAGGGGCTTCAATCATTTCTGGCAAAATTGCGGCACAATCTGCACACGCAATTGCCATGTCAACGAGGAACATTGCCACGCCCGTGGGATGATGGAGCTGTAGCCAATCACGCATCAAACCATATCAAACCCAAACCCTTGCTGTTAAGCCTTGTCAACCAGTACTACCTATTACTACCTATTTCTCAACCATGGGTGAACCATTGACTATAGTTACTTAGTCTACATATCATTCGCCACCAGTCAATGGGAACCAAAATGAATTAACGGAGGCAACCGGTGATGGTGGTGTGACATGGTACCAACTAATCACAGGGGATCCATGGGAAAATCCTAAACTCCCAAGTGCTGGTTTAGCACGCCATCATGGGAGTGGATCACATGCCAAGACCGAATCAACCGCTGATATATACAGTATACCACTATTTTACTATATCATTGTATAATGTCATGCTATGGTTCACAATTGAATTGTGTTTTTTTACGTTGAACAAAAACAGCCACTGGATAGCGATATCTCCGCGAAGCCTTCGCGAATGGTTCTCCCCATAGGAAATCGCCTTCGCGAGGATTCTTGTTCTAGAGGGCCCAAAGGTTGCCTTCGCGAAGCCTTCGCGGAAATCCATTTTGGCCTACTGATGGGACAAGGGGCCCTAAATCAATCTGGTGCCTTCTCGGAGCCTTCGCAAAGCCTTTGCGAAGCCTTCGCGAAAACCCTCTTGGTTAACAGCAAGCTTGCTCACCTCCTTCGGCCAGTTCTGACATGAATATTTCTTTTTCTATGCATTCAAAGCTTGATTTCCCTCTACAAAATCATTTCAGTAGAAGAAACCTGTCAACTGGACCTTCTGCAAAGTGAAGATATTATCAAATTCATGTTATCATTTATCATATGCCTTCGCGAAATGCCTTCGCGATAAAACAAAATACATGTCCTACGCGAAATGCTTTCGCGGGCCTTCGCATATGGTGAAAACTCAAGAAAATGCTTTCGCTAAGCAAACTGCAGTTCCCTCCTCTTGTATAGCAAATTGACTTTGAAAAAAAACGTAGCTCAATTGCAAATGGTGGATGATCAATGTTGATCACCAGGGGCAGCAAATTGATGGACTTTCGTTCGAGTGCAGTTGGCGCCAAGTTTACCCAGTCGTTAGTTGGTTGACGGTTCTTGCCTCAGTTTAAAAACAACACACAATAGATTTAACAAGGAACCTGAAGAACATGATTGTTCAAGATTCATCATCCGTTGCTCGGGGCCAGAAGCTAAACGTGTCTGGGGTTCCATTGTTGGTCAGAAGCATCTTCCAAAACATCATGCCATGGATGAATAATTCTCTGGCATTTGATTAGAACATTCCCAGTAGCTCCAAATCGCTCCCCTTGAAAACCAGGATAGATACCCCTGGCTCCCAACCGCTCCTTCCAGCCACCAGCCACTTATGGCCTCCCTCATTCGTCATTCTCCGGTGGAAGATGCTGAAAGGCCCCATGCCGCTCTGCCAAGCAACGCTTCTCTAGTTCCTTTGGCAGCGCGGACTCCAACATCTTGCGGAACTGCTCGGTCCCTGGGTGTTGGCGCGCCAGGTGCTAAGTCATAGCCAGGGATCTGGTGGGATCTGGGTGAACATGCAACTGGGCGAACAAGAGACTCATTTCCGTTGTTTTGCCTTCACCTTTGTTGAGATCCTGATCTGAAAAAGGTAAATTTATATAATTCATAAATTTCTGCAAACATGGCTGGATTGGAAGAGATCATCGACAGAAACAAGACATCCCCCAAGAGCAGAGAAACTCTTTGCTAGACCTTCACCTGGGTCCCATGACTCTACCAGCTTCACTGCCCTAACGAAATGCTCCCATCCTGTCCATCCCCCAGCGCACTCCGGGGCCCCCGCTCTTTTCTAGGTCGGCCACATCTGCTTCTCGCGTCTTCCTCTGCTCCTGTAGGCGAGCAATGGCCAGCAGTTTCCCACATGCCACAACCAATCACTGCACACTATGCGACTTGTCATCGAAGCCACCTGGAACAGCTCTGCCACGCGACATCCCTTGACCAACCCAACTCACAAGGCTTGGTGGCTACAACCAACCAGGGCGTCAACGGCACTTCTAAGGGGTGCTCGTTCTGCTAGGAGCCCTAGTCGATTGCTCCTCGTGAGAGTCCCTGAGCTTCTTGATGGCATCATAATGCCAGGATCGCTCCTCAAGATGGCAATCATGAAGAGAAGTCATCGAACCACTCACGTTGCCATTAATTTGGTGCTTGGTGATAAGAGGAGTGTATTGAAAAAATCATGAAAATCCCAATGATGAGGAAACCTTCATGGTGATGGTGGCACTGCTGATTTTCATGTTCATCTGCTCTGGCATGCCGCATGACTGGCCTCCTGCAAATCCGCCAGCACCTGTCGTGCTTCCCCGAGGTTCTTCACAAAGTCCGTTTCCTGATCACGGCTACGGGACGAAGGAACCACCAGGGAATGGCAACAAACAGTTTATTAGCGCAGCAAGAATTGAGCAATGATGTAGCAATACTGTAGCAATGATGTATCAATCATAGCTGGTAGAAATAGGAATGGCAACCAAGGCGTAGCAATATGTAGCAATAACTGGTTCCTCATTTAGCCAGCTGTTTTATGGCTTGTTGAAGTGCGATGCAAGAATTGAGTAAAGCCAGTTGGCGTAGGCACAGGGACTATCGGACTATCTAAGAAGATTGTCAAAACAGTGGCCAGGACCGCCAAATCGTGTGGCAATGCTTTCGTGCGCTCAGGCAGCAGCATCCAATTCCACTTTCAACCCCTTGGCCCTGACAACAACTCTCACAAAGGCCGTGACCATTTCAGAGATTGAACAGCCTAATCTTTCCACGTCTCAGATTTGATTAACTACTGCTTCTGTTTGTGGTCCTTCAATGCAGTAGAACCTTCGATGCCGTGACTCGCTCATTTCCAATTATTCATGCAACATTCACATTTCATTGATTTGTTTTTGCTTGCTTGCTTGCTTGCTTGCTTGCTTGCTTGCTTGCGTGCTTGTCTGAGTCTATGTGTTCAAATGTATGGTCTTGTGCCACCGGCCCATGCACAGGTGAATCTATATCGAGAAAAGTCTCATACGCATAAGCCTGTCAAGAAGGTTACATGGAAGGTGATAGATAAAGATATACACATCCATGTCGACACATGCATATACCCTTCGCGTTGAAGCCACAAACACCTTATTGCATTGAGTCAACGTGAAAAAATCCTCTGCAACCAATAGGTGGACTTGCATAGATGACAGCTGAGAATGTGAACTGCTGACTGCCCAGGGGACCACTCCAGGGCGCCTGAAGCACTTTCAATGCCTCCCTCTGCTCATCCAAATCGCCACGGAAATCGCGCAGCGACGTGCGGAAGTCCTGCGACAGGAAGCAGTTGCAAGTTCATCATTCACCAATCGCGGCTGAAGAATCGGCCAATCTAACCATCAACCATAAGCATCTATGACTAGTCCAAAAACAATCGACTATACCCATCTATGACCAGTCCAACCATCGACTATACCCATCTTTGACCAGTCCAACCATCGACTATAACCATCTATGACCAGGGCCAGAACATGTCAGAACATGTTGAAATTAGAAGATTTAGAAGTGAGAAGCTCCTATACGTCCTGTGGTGCGTGATCAAGATGAGGACAATTAAAATGAGCTCGACACACATTCATGAGCACCGCCACTTCATGACCCACACTCAGCTGCTGCATTATTTCAAATGTATATGGTGGATCCAGGTGGGAATGACCCGCAAAGGGTGCGTGCGATGGCCACGTTTTGCAGTGATGCATGGCCTGGCACAACTTTGAAGCAAAGGGCAAAAACAAGATCCAAGCAAATCATGGCCAACACGGATGTACAAAAACAGTTTCTTACCTTGGTCACATTGATTTAGTAGGACTGGTATTAATGGCCCATATCTATAGGTCCTATGAGTGAATTCTAAATGATGGGCACCAAGCTGCGGCAAACATCCGCTTTGGGAGACACTTTGGACCCATTGATTTAATGAAACTCCTCCATCTAATGAAACTTGGAACATGGATCAAATTGCTTGACCCACAACAAGTCATCAATTGACCTACTCCGGCACCCACAAGTCGCTCCAATGATAGCGCCCAGGTGGTTTTGTGGGCACACTATTGGAAGTATCTGTAGACTGATCTGCATATCATATGCAAAACCCTGGATGTAGTCAAATGGGGACCTGCATGTGTGCACTATGCAAATACATGCGTAGCAAAATGCAAAAAAAACAGTATGTTTGATGATGGATGTGCGGGAGGCATTGTTGGCTGCAATGCTGTTTCTCACAAATCATCGAATGAACGAAACTCACCAAACGAAAACATTTATACCTAAAATGTCCAAAAATATGCTGCACACATATTCACAAGTGTGCATTGACAACCCAGTGCAAGGATATTTGTGAAAATATTGGCGGACACGTTGATATACATTGAAGGCGATGCCAATATCATCGCACTTTGAGTAAGCATAAAAAGGCGATACTAAGCATAAATGCGGATGAAGAAGTATTCCAAAAAAGAATTAAATAAGCACAAACAAGTGTGAGTATACTTCTGAATGAATATAAAGGTGAATCACATTGAGTACTTACAAGTGAATAATGAACCATACAAGAAATATACTGATTGATAAATAGTTTAAGTACTTACTTGCTTATAATATAAGTCCACAATCATTGTTGTAGTTTCTTCTGCCGGAGTATCAACCAGTATCAATGAACATAGCCCTCGCAACACCCTATGAAAACCTACGGCTAGAACGTAGTAACCCATTATAAGGTTCTTTTCAGGTTTTAACAGATTCTTGTAAGGTTCTTTTATGAGGTTCTTATTGGGCTCTTGTGAGGTTCTTATAAGGTTGGCAAGCCCTAACAAACCTCATCACAATCCTTGAAAAAAAATCACCTAAAACCCCCATCACCAGGGGTTTTTTCCCCTCAAAACGACCCTTCTCCAGTAGCTCCTGCACGGCCGAGGCGGACGCGTTGTGCTCCTCCGAGGCATCACTGCGAAGCTCCCGCAAGGAGCCACGGAGGTCCTCCCGGGGTCACCACGTCACAGCTGGGAACAGCGGTGCGACGGCTGGTGTGGGCTGAGGTCAATGAAACTTTTGTGCTACAGAACTGGGCTTTCATGAACTGGGCTTCAGAACTGGTTCGTAAATGATACTTTGTAGACATGGTACTTGTTTAAACGATCTTGTTAGTAACTGGGCATAAGTAACTTCTACTCTGTGCACTTATTGTGTTGAAAAAGGATGTATCATTATTTGGGGCATGAAAAGTTCATGGTATCTCTACTACTACTACTACTAGTACTACTCCTCCTCCTCCTCCTCGTCCTCCTCCTCCTCCTCCTGCTGCTGCTGCTCTGCTATTACTACTACATACTACGGCTACTGCTACTACTACTACTACTACTACTACTACTA
The DNA here is from genome assembly GCA_009767595.1 of Symbiodinium kawagutii. Classification (NCBI taxonomy): domain Eukaryota; class Dinophyceae; order Suessiales; family Symbiodiniaceae; genus Symbiodinium; species Symbiodinium kawagutii. The sequence goes on along the minus strand of VSDK01001740.1, from coordinate 910,975 downwards.
CTACTACTGCTACTGCTACTGCTACTGCTACTGCTACTGCTACTGCTACTGCTACTGCTACTGCTACTGCTACTGCTACTGCTGCTACTGCTACTGCTACTGCTACTGCTACTGCTACTCCTACTACTACTGCTGCTGCTACTACTACTACTACTACTACTAATACTACTACTAATACTAATACTACTACGACTACGACTACGACTACGACTACGACTACGACTACGACTTTGACTACTACTAGTAGTACTGCTACACACGTCTTTGCGTCCTACTTCTGTGAACTACTTGCTACTTGCTACTGGCTACCAAGTACTTGCTCAACCCCTGATTCTCCAAATGAAAGGAATCGCATTGAACTCGGTTAAAATTGAGCATCACAGATTCAAATACACATAATTAGTCATAATTCAACAAAGGGTATCAAGATTTGAGAAATGCATTGAACCCAATTCCAATTCAGTTGAAAGGAAAGTGAATTGAGCTCAACATGAACAGCTAAGATCCAATCCTGGATGCTCAAAAAAACCTTGGTCCACCTAAAAATCATCCTATAAAGTTGTATGGGTGGATGAGCTAAATGATCACCCTGGTAAATATATAGTTTGCTCCCAAGCAATAGGAATGCACTAGTCACGAAAGATGGCTTGCAGGACAATGACTTCTTCCGGTAGATATCGAACCCATGGCCCATAACACGAGAATTCTGGGTGTGTTGGATTATCAAACGCTTGATTTGTTACTTACACCAATGCGTACCAGCAATGCCATGGGGATGCCCCTGCAGGTGTACCAAACAAGGCTTCAAAACTATCATGGCCGCTGGGCTACAAGGGTTAGGCACCTAGACACCGCAAGAACTATCGCTGCAGCCAACCAAATAAGACCAGTTTCCATAAAGAATAAGGATCCCCACCACTTTTAACTAGGGAAGCTGTCACTCTGGGATCTTTAAGTTTGCTTTGCCAAACCATTTCAATAGTGCTGTGCAACATTACATTAGACTCTAACAACACGTTCACCTCTTGACAAAAATCTCCCAATGAGCAAAAACGGCTTTGGGTTTCCAATCTTCGATCCACTGTGCGTTGCACTATGAACAGGCCTTGATCCTTCAAGGTTTGGCAACATCGAATCTGACGTTCAGCAAAAATCATCCGATAGAAATACTAGACTGTACTAACCACTATGCCCACCCTCCACCCTATATTTGGTGGGCTACCTGTCATTCAGGTTGTTCCAACCTTTCAAAACATCAAATGTTTACGATTTTTCCGGAATGGCCACCTGGGTTTTCCAGAAGGCCGACGAAAGGACCAACAGACTGCGCCTTGTCCAATTGTCGGTGCCGGGCCAACAGGTCCTCACAACGGCCTGGAGGTTGCGGAAGGGCTGCCGAAGTTCATCATGGCCGTTGATGGCTGATGCTCAATGAGGGTTCATGATGCTTCAAAACTGGTGAATACAGAGATGAATGTTTTTTTTTGCTAGGGCATCCAAAGGCTTTGCCCGAATACATAGTACCTCAGTAGTGATTAGTGATGATTAATGATGGTGCTTGAGCGATTGATGAGGTCTAACAATGATTCATGATGGTTGATCAACCAGTGCTAAAACCGAGCGAAATACAAACATGCTGCGTATGCTTGTGCACGGTCAACCACCATACAGCACGAAGGCTACCTTGCTGGGGTCGCCGAGATCTGCGAGACCCATAGCAGCTGTTCAGCATGTCCAGTTTGCCAAGCATCTTGGAGAACTGATATCATCACAGATGCACTATATTGCAATCATTCACCATCATTCATCAACCATAGTCGATCATCATTTATGAACATCATAAATCACTAGATGTCATGAACCATGGTTCACCACCATGAACCGTTGTGAAGCATTCAAGGGTGGAACATCAATGGCCATGAGCAATCCCACAGCGAGAACTATGGCTTCATCTGGGGGGATGTTTAAGTTGGTAGATCAGCTGCAGCAGTCAGCCATTGGTGGTGGCTACATTAATCAGTCGTTGGTGAACCGTGGCCGTGTATCACACCCCCCACTGTAGCTGGCGAGATCGCTTGGTCGGTTCATGACTGGCTCAGGATTCGTCGGCAGGAAAGCCTGGCCAGCGATGATTCCGGGCTAAGCATGGCTGGTCATTGCTTAGTGGTTGATGGTTGGCGCTTGGTGGATTACTGGTTGCTTCCTGCTTGCTGACTGGTTGGTTTACTGGTTGGTTGCCGGGCTTCAACCACCTGCACCGCACAGGTCGGGCTGTCGCCTTCCACCTTCCGTTGCAGCTCTCCCAATTCGCTCACGAATTCCTTCTCCCTGGCTGCGCTCATCTGCACGTCCTGGCGGGAGGACCATGGGCCGGAGCATCCAGGATATCCACACTCGGGCTGTGGACTGGTAGGGCGATATCCTTTGCCCCCCTATGTACTCCAAAACATCATGATCATGATCATGATGATGATGATGATGATGATGATGATGATCATGATCATGATGATGATGATGATGATGATGATGATGATCATGATGATGATGATGATGATGATCATGATGATGATGATGATGATCATGATGATGATGATGATGAT
>VSDK01001740.1:854710-906805 GCA_009767595.1 Symbiodinium kawagutii | reverse complement strand
ATGATGATGATGATGATGATGATGATGATGATGATGATGATGATGATGATGATGATGATGATGATGATGATGATGATGATGATGATGATGTCTTCTTGGTTAATGATAGTTAATCATAATGATGGTTAATAAGTCGTAGGTTGACTACAATCATGATGACGTTGATGACGACGACCGTGCCCGCCTCTCTCAAAGCTTCCAGCTTGGCCACGGTGGCCTCCTGGTGCCACGAGCGATCCTGGAGGCCGTGGCGGAAAGCCACGCGGTCAACCCCCGCCAGATGGGCCAATGGGGGTTGATTAAGATTCATTCATGATATTAGTTCATGATATTGAGATGATATTTGTTGAGACTAACAATGTTCATGCATTAAAAAACTATATTGGGGTTCCCAATCTTTAACATCATTCATCTTAACTTTTCATTCACCAGCCTATTGGTTAGGGTTCCCAGTTTTCGCTCCAGAGAGTTTTCAGAACCCCCCCAATAGTGGCCACTACTTCGAAACAAAGACATGCACAGCGTTCCCAGGCCATGTCGAGCAGCCGCACCAGAGCTGTGACCCCACCGTCATCAAAGCTCCAACGGCTTCACGCTGGTGGAACTGCGAATCAGCTGAGGGCAAGGGAATCCCAGCTGAAACTAACTAGTCACTAGGGGGTCATCACTACTGGCTGAAAGGACCCAACATTGAAATGGCTTCTGAACCTTAAGGAGAATCACCATCGCTCACCAGGCTAAATCAGCACGCTGCTTCATCCTTTTTGGCAAATGCCTCACGAGAGAGCGGCTCAAATGAGTAGTTCTTGAATCCGCAGCTAAGTGGGCGTTGGCAACATCGGCTGTCTCGAGGAAGCATTTTCTGAAGAGCATTGAGGGACGTTGGTCCTTCTGATTCTCTGATAGTTGTTGGTTTTCAATTTTCAACATGTTTCCGGATCTGAGGCAATATTTCCAACACAGGGCATCCAAATATTCAAAACAACCACACCAGAAAGGATCTTGAAAGAGTTTTAGGGGACACAAACTAACAGTTGATCCTGATATATCCAGATTCTCACATTAGGAAATCCATAGAAACCGATCCATCCAGCAATTGGATAGCCCTCTCTCCTGTTTCATTCACGTCTTCATGCAACATGCTGTCAATGAGACTGGTTATGGTTGTGAACTGTTTGACCGTTGTCACTGTCTCGCCGCTGACCAACAAATTGCAACAATCAACATGTCCGTTGAAGAACCCCATGCAAGTGGCAAATTGTGTTTTTAACAAGGTAAAATCGCCATGATAGTGACACGTTATTGTGACATATCATTGTGGGTGCAGTAGATTGAGCTTAACCAGTGAACCACTGTAACTGTGACCACTGAAACCATCATTGAGTAGTTAGAATATCCCCCATGTTCACTCGCCATTTACCTGTCAGAGATGTTCCAATTTCATCTTGTGATGATATAGACTTCCCATGTTCAATAGACTTACCATGTTCAATAGCCATTTACCTCCAGGATCACTATAACTGGCTTGTTACATCTTTTTACCCAGCTACTAATTGCGGCCATGAGCATTGCACTGCGGCCATGAACGCTGAACTGCGGCACCACAATGGCTGGTGTCATGACATGCCGTGCCAAGCGAACAGCGCAGGTCCATCGAGGAGGCGCAGGTTCAAACGCTCCTTTGAGGAGCATGGAAAATCACCACTGGCCGACTGGGCAAATTATTGGGAGGAATTTGTTGTTTTAAAAGATTTTTATATGTGATATATATATATATATGGATTGTTATTGTTTTACTGAACTGAGTTGAAAAATGTTTATAAGTGTTAGTGGATTACATCGCTTGTTTAATTACTAGATTATCTAATAGATTGCGCATGATTATGTACAAACTTTCTCAAACACACACCTTTCCTTTTTTAGTCTCTGTCTGCTATCTATCTGTCTGTCCCTTTTCTCCAACCAGCCATGCTAATTCTTTGGTCCTACCCAATCCAAATTTCAAGCAAACCCCAGGGAATCGAGGATTTACAAGGCAAGACTCTGTTGGCGATCTCCTTTTCTTCAACAAAAACAGCTAATTTGCCCGATGATAAATGAATTGTATTGTTTATGTTGTATTGTATATTGTATATAATTAATCATTATCATCATTATATATCATTATCTAGTGAATTCCAATTATCATCACCATCATCATCATCATCATCATCGTCATCATCATCATCATATCATTGTCATTCTCTATTGATCATAATTTGCCCAACCTTATTGTACTTAAAATCCGACACTGCGGCTCCAGCTTTTGGTCCGATCACCGTCAGACGATGCATTCTGAACCAACATTGTGCTGCCCGCGGGCTTGCCCGACAAAGCACCATGGAATGAAACGTGGACACATGTCACTAAACTTGCTGCATGACCACCACGAAACATAAGGGAAACCCATCGTTTTGACGTGACCTAGGCCAAAGCACAAGCTCTTAAATAAACGACTGTACCAACGAAATTCAAATCGCAGGAAAAATGTAGGTCCCAAGGGGGAAACCAACAAATCTCAAGCTTCAGATAGGTCGTACATATCATCAACTATGCCGATGCCTCCAAAATGGATTGGATCATACATACGCGCGTGCGTTCAATGTGCATGTGTAATTTGACTGTGTATTGATTACAATACACAATATGCATTCAAACATGTGAAAATGATATGAACATTTACATTGATAAAATATCTACTTGCGTATGTTTGTGCGCATGTTGTTTCAAGGTCTAAGGTCAATCAAAATGCAAGTGATTATTTCTATGCGTGGATACAATACATGGTAGGCACGTAAAATCTGTGTATGCAACTATTTATAGTACACATTGCACTTACGCACAAACTCAGGGCACACTTCTGTAATTGGTAGGAAAAACTGCTCACAAAATAAAGTGAATAAGACTAATTTACAGTAGCTGTGATGAGCAACCGACGTATACACCAACCAAGTTACCAGACTTAAAATTGATCATCGTACGTACGAAATCTTAGGAGTGGTTTAACAAACGAGATTTCAATTCTCAAGTCTCAACTTCATCCATGATCTAATCTACCCCCGTTGGGTAATGTCTCAACTTAAGAGACTTTCAAGTTACGAATCTTCGCTGCGCACTGGATAGCTCCGAGTTAAGTTGTTCCCCTGGGAGTCCGCGGTGTACGCGGTGTGCGCGGTGTCTTCTGCAAGGCCGTCTTGAACTTGGTGTCCAACTCCTTTTTGCCGTTGGGAGTGTGGTGAACCACTGAACTGGTTTCTGGGATGATCTGGGATGTTGCTGGATCTTTCAGCCTTAAAGAGTTTGAGTCCAGCATAGTCCAACCAATCTTGGCAAGCCGTAGAATTCGTTGAATTCATTGACTTGGCCACCATTTCAATCACATCAAATAACTGGACGAAATGTGAAATAGCAATGATCATTATTCACCCATTGTCAGCATTGTTTGCCAGTGCTAACCAATGACCATTACTGGTTCATGGCTTAGCCATTAGTAGCCATGCCAATCATTGTTGTTCAACCATTAACTACGAAGTAACCAACAAATCGACCATTAGTAGCAATGCAAATTAGCTCATTTAACCACACCAGACCACACCCCCTAAGCGCACCGCAACTTCCAGGCGCTTCCACCGCCCGGCATGCCGCGGCGCGGCCGTCGTCCTTCCAGCTGGTCTTGAAATCCTTCCGCAGGAAGTCCCTGAAGTTGTTCAGGAAGACCTTCACTTCGCCTGGAGCCCAGGGTGCGGCTGAGGAGCGTGGATGAGGGAGTGGTTGGTGTGGTTGGTAATGATGGTTAGTGATGGTGGTCAGGAATAAGTGGTTATTAGTGATGAGGATTCAAGGATCATATTGATGGTGGTTGTTGAAGTTGGGTAGGAATTAAATGTAATTAATAATGGTTAGTTAGTGGTTGATCAGTGGCTGATACTTGAAGTCAACTTCTAGTGGTTAATGATAGCAGTCAATAAGGATTGAGAATCAAGAGAAGTCAAGATAAGTTTTGAAAATAACACGCCTCAATATTAATGGGCTGGATGATTGTTAACAACTAGTCAATGAGGGCCAATGATGATCGACATTAGTCACTACTTATCAATTTTCACCTGAAACAGTCATATATCATAAATAAATACATTAGAACGCGTGGTTTAATAACAAGCAATCATGACGGTTGTGAGTTCGAAGGAACGGTCACCTATCAACAATGCGCATCGTGTTCAGCCATCATTCATCGATCTTGAGAAACCTCAAGCAAGAATGGCCAGGTTTATCATTAACAACCATAATTGGCTAATTACCCCAACTACCAAATGTTGATGAATCAGAAACACTGATTCTGAATGATACACACAGATACTCACCATAAGCCATCTCCCAACCACCAGCCAGTTCCTCACTATCTGGCGAGCTGAGTCAAGGGCCCCTGTATCCCTTTTTGTTCACCCCAAATGATGAGTAAATCCAAACTAATCCTTCCCTCCTATTACCCCCCCAAAATCAAAAAAATAGCTCACCGTGTGGATTATTTCGGGTGGGTATTTAGTCTTAAGTTTCTAAAATTATCCCTTCAGTTAATCCAAACTAATTCCAACAGTAGAGGGAAAATCAATCCCAACAGTTTCTATATTCTATCCCTTCAGTTCCTAGTCAAAATCAGGTAGTATGGCTCTTAAGATGGATTCATCTCCAAGGTAATCCCCTTCAGTTGCTAATCCCCTTCATCAGTGATTATATAATCCCCCCATTAATCAATCCTATCAAAATCAGTTATCCCCTTAATCAGTATTCAATTCCAAGGTAATCCCCTTCAGTTGTCAGTTGCTAATCCCCTTAATCAGTTATTAATGATAATGATTAATCTCCCTATTAATCCTACTAAAATCAGTTGTCCCCTGAATCAATCATTAATCAGTTTCTATTCTTAGTTACTAATCCCCTGAATCAGTGTTAGTTTCTATTGTTAGTTATTAATGATGGTGATTAATCAGTTAGCAACTGACAACTGATCATTAATAGCTAATCAGTTATCCCCTAATCCCAAGGTCATCCCAATGATAGTGAATTAATCCCCCTGTTAGGGGGACGGGACTTCCCGTCTCTTGCGATGGCTTCGCAGCACCGGCGGCACCTGGAGCTGGGGCATCTTTCGAGGCGTTGGTGGGGCTCGGACAACCCTTGGAACTGCTGGAGCTGCGGGCCTCGCAGTTGGCCCGTTGAGGTGGCTGAGGGCCCCATGTTGTTGGTGATGTTGATATATGGGTGTTTCTTAAAATAGGGGTACCCCCAGTTATCATCTTTTCTTAACCATTTATAGTTATGGCTCAAGATTGTGAACCCCCAAGATGGCCTTTTATTATAGAAATCTCTGTTAAACCAATGGTTTTGGGGGTACCCAATTTTGACCCACAACCATATGTTGATATTGGTCGAATGAAAGCTGGCTAAAGCTAAGATCAACCATGCACGATCAAACAGATCCTGGGACCATCAACATGCGGAACATCAAGCAACCCACGAAGCAACAAGATGTGGTTGATCAAATGTCGATGTTGCCAGTACCGTGCCCCTGATACGGCACTCGCAGCTGGCAGGTGTGAAAATCGCAGATGCGGGGCCCTTCTGAGCATTTCTGGGATTCCCATCAGGGAAGATCAATACAGAGTTTCGAATCACACCCCAAGGATCAGGGAAATCTCGACACTCATGGTTCACTTTACTGAAACCTATGAAAGAAGCACGTGCTGAGGGTGTAAGTGTCACATGATGCCATTCACAACGGAAACATAATCTATAGATGTATAAGATTTTCCTAAATTTGGCTATGTCCATGATTTCTGGCTATGTCCAAGATTTTTGGCTATGTCCATGATTTTTGGCTATGTCCATGCGTTTGGCATAGTTTGGCCAGTCTTGGACAGCAAACCATTTCGGGATGAACGGTGCAGCTGTGCGCTGTGCCTTGTAGCCGAAGTATGTCAGTAGCTCAATGCCTTCCTCAGGTCGCAACCATGCTAGGTTCCGACTTGCCAAATGAAGTCTGAACGTCGAACAGATTTGCCCGTGGGTTATTGTATACCAAATAGTAGTGTTGGATATTCATTGTGCCCCAGTATCTATGGTGAAGTTGCGATATGTATATAGTGTTTTCCAGCTATTATTGTTGCTTCTTGTGCCCTATGATTGCTGATTATCCCCTATATAATTTGGCTACTATCCCCCACTATGAATGGTTAAGCTGGTTATCTTCAACCAGTATGATGATTCGCAGCATTACCCCCATGATTTTTGTTATTTCCACCATTACTATTGATCCATAGCCATTTTGACTCATCAAATTCATGTCATCGGTGCTCCGTGCTTCCGGCCATCCCAGCATAAGGGTTGGTTCATCTGCCTCATAGGGTTCTTTACCATGGTTATATTTTCTAGCGAAGTAATCCTGTTTCTGCACATGCCTTTGGCGTTTGATCGCTTGGAAATTCTTAGGTCCAAGGATCCCTATCAGCCAGCTCAATCTGCGCATCGCTCTCCTGGATTTGCTCCTGCAGGCAGTGGTGGGCATCCAGTAGCGAAGAGAACCTGCTTAGGAGATGCAGCCTAGGCATACCAAAAAAGGAGATCCATATCAGAAAATCATGCAATGTTTGACAATAGCGGAATATGAATCATCAGGCACTCAAACTATGGTATGAATCAGAGTAAATCAACAAACCATAATCTATGAATCAGTATCAAATCAATGTCAATCCTAGGGTCACAAACTATACCTATAGAATGATGAATCAAACCAATCAAACCAAAATCTAACTATAGTAGTATCAAACTATCAATTAGTTGTTTTTCCATATCTAATCTAACTAATCATTAGTTATCCAATCTAACTACCTATAAGCTAATCTAACTAATCCTTATCTATCTAATCTACCTAGCCTATAATTAAATCCTTCAAATCTCTGCATCTCACCTGCGACTTGCCGCCCACCGGGAGGCCTCCAGGCGCTGCTTCAGCAGATGCATCTTGGCCAATGGACTCCGGTCACGCAGCGCCGTGGCGGGTCGCTCCGGGGAGTGCGTCTCATCGGAGTCGGAGTCGCTGAGCACCTCGAGGCGAGTCGAGTCATCCGTGGCACGTGGTGGAGATGTGTTCTGCTCGGTGGCATCTTGTGACTTCGATACATTCTATGGGTACGTACTATGGATACATGTTGGAGACATGCTATGGATAGTCTAGTAACTTGATGTAACTTGTTCATTCGGTAGGATTCAGTACGTATATATGCGCGTCTTCATGTCCGTATTCCAGATGTTGCAACGTTGAAAATCCAAACAACTACAACAGGCAGTACTTAAAGTCCTTCGGCTAAGCTGAAAGTGAGCCGGAGTGGAATTGCTGATCGCGTTGAATGATGGGTACGAATGGGAGATGCAGCTATTAAGAAACCTCCTGCCATTTTTACCGTGAGCACGTGAGGATCTACTTCCAAATGTGGGAGGTACATGAAAAGCTGGATATCCCCTGAACATACAAGGAGCAGGAAACGGTTTTTCACTTCAGGGTCAGGACTAGAAAAGCACCAGGAAATTAGCGCATCTAAATCTGCAGGTCCCGGTCCCAACAAGAAACAAATCTGGGATGTAGTATTGACATGATCCAAATGCCACGGGGTTCCTGTAGGTTTACGACCCAAGGGGTCTAAGACTGCTTTTTGACTTTGATGAGCTGCCTGAGGCCTTGTGCCCGCGAGCAGGGTCTAAGACTGCACTTCGTTCCAAAAAGGACCATGTTTGATCGTCTGGACGTGCACCAAATCCAGCTGCAGAACTGGTTCTTGTCACTCCAAGGGACGGCAAGCTCATCCAATGGTGGATATCTTTGCTCGTACGCAGTCGAGTGGTTGTTCAACTCGTCCGTGACGAGATTGAGAGCACCCTGCCTGCAAATCAAAGTGAGATGAACCTGTTAGACCACTAAAAGTGAGATGAACCTGTTAGACCACTAATCCTTTGAACATCTTTGAACACCCTGCATGGTTGACATTGCCCTAGGAAGACGTATGGCGACGCTAGGGGAATTTGGTCGAGGTACAGCTTCCTCAGAATACTCCGTAATTCGCCGGTTTCAACCTCAGGCGCGCATGACAAGTGCTTTGACTCCAGGGAATCTCTGGCTTCCATTGAAAAAGCTATGGTAAATGTTGGAGCCCGCAACTAGCTCTACATCAGCCTGATCTCACACAGCAACAAAGATTTGCTCAAAATATAGATCCGGATCTTTGCCCCTTGAACAAACGCTCGGCTCAGGTGTGGATCACCAGCAAGGACAAGTTTAACAAAGGTCCTAAATACCTCAGCACACGACAGCCCAGAACATGCGGATCTTCCAGTCTACCTCTGGTAGATCATTGGTCATCAAGAATTAGGAAAGTGTGTATGTGCGTAATGTACTGCAATGCAATGTAATGGAATGCATTGTAATGCAATGCAATGTAGTGTAATGTCTTGTAATGTAATGTCCGTAATATATGGCATTTATATCGGGAGTATCTGGGGAGTATTAGGGAATACTTAGGGAGTATTTAGGGAATACAAAGGGAATATATAGGAGTTCTCTTCTTGGGAGGGTATAGTATGAAGGAGTCTGTAAGACCTGGCCTGCCGACCATTGGAACCAAACGCCAATCGCCAATGGTCTTCAAGCAAAAAGCAGGTCGGTCTCTCTCTCTCTCTCTAAGCAACTGGCAGGTCATTGCCAGGCGTTTTTTCCTAACATTGAGCATCTCTCTTTCTTGTAATCAGACTAAAGGTCCGTCTTATTGAGCATCAGTGGTTGGTTTTTTTCAGGCCTATACAAACAAATAATGCAACATTTACAAACCCAAAATCTAATGTAGTGATTCAATTTCACGAAAGCGTGACAGTGACAAACTCTGTAATTCACCACCAAATTTAGCAAGGCAAGCAATTGCTTCTAGCACTGCCAATCATTGAGCGGGTTCAAGGTAAATATGCCATCAATTCCATGGGTGTCCTGCAGATTTCTCCACCATTTGCTTTGTGGCCACCCCTAGTAGCTCCGAATCGCTCCCTCTTTGAAGGGATCAAGTGGGACTCCCAATCGCTCTCAAAGGCTCTCTCCCAGCTAAAACCAGCGGCTTTGCAGACTTTGTCCAAGTGCTTGAACTCTCCTTCTACTTCAGCCAATGTCCTTGTTCCGGCGTATCAGGTGATTCCCTTCGAACCTGCAACCCCCCGTGGAATAAATTGCTGGCGAATTGCCATCAAATATCCTGGCTATAGTAAGTTGGACCTGGATCTCAAATTAAGGTAAGTGAGCCACCCAAAGCATTTACCAAATGAGATCTTCATGATTTTCCTCTCATGTTGTTTGTCGCTGTGCTCTGTGTGCCCGCTTCTATTTCCAGTCATTTCGGGCGTGAAACTATTTATGCCAACTGATTGAAAGGAAAGAAGGAGTGCAAATCAACAGAAGACGGCAGACCTTCCGCTTTGCCTTTCCAGCATGGCAAGATCAAGTGACACATCTGCTCTGCTATTTCAACGATAGGCTCCACAAGCAGTGGAGGGGTAGCCGGGTAGCGGGCAGGGTGTGATGGGTTTGTCGGTTTGTCATGTGTATATGTGATGTGGTTGTAATAATCCCCCAGCTCCGTTGACATGAGACCTCCAGCGGAAGCTGCCTGATCCGCCGAAAAAAACGGCCGGATTAACTTGATGTGCATCAAGACTCACAGTTCTGATATTCCAAAACTAACAGAGGAAGATATATATATATAACATATTATATATATACATCTATATATATACACACAGTATATACATGTGTATACAGGGAATGAGTACTGGTTTCCTTTGCATATGGTCTTAGTGTCACGAGTTCTATCACCCATTAGAGGAAATCGCAGGGTCAAGCCGGAGCCCTTGGAGCAAACTTTGACATCAACAAGACAGCCATTTCTGGAGAACCGAAGGGAACTCCTGCATTATTGGCAGGGGAAAGGCAAACTTTGAACAGCACCAGTTTCAGTGGGCAATCCTTCACCACAGAGCTTGAGACATCGATAAAATGTCCAGAAACCAACTTGTTGAATCTGTACATATATGCATTTGTACAATATATCCATACCAAATACAACACTATGGGTCAGAACATGTCAGAACCAACCAATAAAACAATCGCCAAACATTCGGAAAAAGAAGACCATGACCTTTGTCTCGAGGGTGCTCACTCTAATGTGCTACACTGCCAACAACCTGGACGAACAACTTCCATCAACTTCCCAACTTCGCTAAGTCTCCTGTCGGGGCATTGTCTTCGCATCAGGCTGATGATGAAGTGGAGCATCGACATTGGCTGCTGTGACTTGTGCTTTCCTGTCTCCAGGGGAATGGTTCACAATGGCAACTGCTGAACTCCAAAACAAAAAGACTGAAAAAGCAACATAGCATGGTTGAGCTTGTGCGGGAATCTGTGGATTAATGATACTATCAGCCTACAAATTGCAGGGAAATTGCAAATTTTCTCAACCCATTCAAATTCGAGCTGATTTCCACGCATCCAATAGCCAATGGTTGGCAAATCACCCCAAAGGTCTTGAAGAGTAAGAAGTAAAGCTGCCCCAGAAAAAATTATCACTTTTGCTTACCTTTGCCCTCTATTGTTGTGCTGGGGCATGGCTGCTAACAAGACAAATAGCGTTGAGAAATTGGGTGCCTTCCAAGGACATACAAGTACACACCAAAGAAGTGGCGAGTTTTACGGCACAAAAAAACGAAAATGACCTCAAACCTTGTGCATGTATGGGGAAGTTCCCATTCAGCCGCAAAGGCACATGCAGGTAATAAGCTTTGGTGTAAGCACAGCAATAGAGCAAATATGCTCAAATACAAACATTTAGGCATAGCAATTTCAATTTGCCTGAGGGCAGGCACATTTGGGTACAAACCTGTAGGCTGGGCGTAGCAATTTTAATGTGCCCAAGGGCATGCACATCCTGGATCATCCGTTTTCAAAGCTGGTTTAGGCACAGCACTTTCATTGATTTCATTGTGCCTACGGACAGGCACATCGAGGCACAAACGTTTGGGCCCAGCATGTTCGGATGTGCCTAAGGGACGGCACCTACAGTAGAAAAGCTTGAAGCACAGCAGCTTTTAATGCATGTTCCCAAGATTTCCCGAGCCAAGTATATCCAGGCAAACCTGAGGGCAAACAGATTCAAACACAATCCTTAGGCACAGCACTTTAAGAGTGCCTAAATGCAGGCACGTCTGCGTACAAACTTTTAGGCACACACTGGAGAAGGAAAGCTACAAGAGGCACCAACCACCAACCAGCATTCATCCTGAATTGGGCGGCGTAAGTCAAGAGGAATTTCAAAAACACACCATACAACAGGCACCAAGCCTCAAGCGACATCGATCCATAATTGATTATCACAGCGAGTACAAGGTGTTTCAAGAACTTGACACTCTAAAAAAGAATACAGGGAACCTTCCCAAGACACCACATGAAAAATATCCGCAGAGGTGAAACTCAAGAACCTGACCCCAATGAAGGCTATCTTGGAAGGAATCTTCCCAAGAAACTACGCAAACAAAAACACATTTCAGCCAGGAACCTGACATCCATGAAAGACATCTTTCACGGAACCTTGCCAACACACAACCCAAACAAAATCTGCAGAACCAACTACGACCAGATTTTTTCGGGCTACCAACCTCGCCAACAATGTGTCTCCTTTAGATGCAGGCGTCTGAAAGGAATCGATATCGGGTCGCTACCATTTTGCACTGTGGCACATGGCTCGGGACGGAGAAAAACGTCAAAAATGTAAACATTAATACTCACTTGGCTCCGCTTAGAAGGCCTTCTACTCACTTGATTCGCAGGAAGCAACTCTGCCTATGATCATCCTTCCGACTAATATCAAACCCACCTGCTCTCCCACAAAGTGCCGATTCAAGTTTTGAAAGGGCTTCAATATCCCAATGGGGGGTTAAATTTCGCCAAGTTTTCTGATCAGATTTCTCCCCCATTTTGGAATCCTTTGGGGATCCGCAATTTCCACATTTTGAAATTTGTTGTGCGGCTGAAAGTCCCAGGAGAAATGACTGCAAGAATAGCAACAGCCAAGGCTTCCAATTGAATACAAATGGTTGGTGGTTGAACCACCCCTATGAAAATATTTGGCTACACATAGTTCATGGAATATAATTGTAATAATTTCAATTTTAGGCCTAATCAACCAATGTTAATGGGATAACTTTCAGTGCTTGGAGTGTCTTGAAACATTACAGTCAGATCTTTAACCAGATTGAACCACAAGAAATCCCTAGACAAATGTCTCCGCGCTGCATTTCCCTCCCGCTCCTGTAGAGGCCTTCGTAGCTTTCAGCTGAGACAATGACCTGTTCACAGGGCAGCCCTGTCCAGTAACGATGAACCATGAAGGTGCTGATTCATGATCCGTGACTCACCATCATGATACCATACCCATGGCGGACATTAACCATCGCAAAGAACCATATAATATGCATCACCCAACATCAACCACAACATGCTAGTTAGCAGTAGTAAAGGGTCAAAATTTAAAATGATCTCATGTTAATGTTGAAACAAAATGGTTGAATTTCAAATTCAAAATGGTTCTATCGAAAAGGAGTATACCGGAGAAGAAATCTTTACAACTAATGTTTTCCAACTTTATCAAAACAAACAACTAGGTGAATAAGTCTTTCCAACTTCAATTGATCAAGGCATCTTCGCTTTGTACCTCAACGCTGGGACAAAGCCATCTTTTCTTTGCGGCCAAGCTACTGGATATCAAATGAGTTCACCACACCTTTGGCGAAGCTTGGTACCGGCGCGGCAACTCCGCAAGTTCCAATTCCAGTGCAAATGAATGTGATGAACCTGACAATGTGATGATTGATGATGATTATTAGTTCAGGTCGGCACACGATGTTGGTGGTGACATTCCTTATGATGCGAAATGGTATATCTACGAGGGAATCATAGGGTATATCTATCATGATTGAATTGCAGAGACTTTAACATCATCTATTCTTTGTCAGATCCGCGACGGTAAGCAGAATCCCCTACAATTGCGATGGTTCTCATTAGCAATCCCTCTTAATCTTACCCAAAGGATCATCCACCATGTATGGCAAATCAGTAATAATCAATGATAAATGATATGCATATTAGAATTATGTACGTAAGAATCATGAAATAGTGACCACATTATACCACATTGACATTTACAGCATAATTGTCTCCCCTATATCCTCTGTTATCATACCAAGCCATTCTTGTCGATTATTGCCAAAAATTGGTATGTCAAAGCATACAAAAAGGGATTCTTTTTGGGTAACAACTGTTTTTTGCCCAGATTAGTTCTTGTTGCTTATTCTTGTTATGCATAGTCTGCATAGCCCATAGATTTCAAGTCATGCTTATACAACAGCTGAATTCTGCTCTTGTCATATGGTTTCAACCCTATGAAAAAGATTTGTGAACCAACCAACCGTGTGGTAATACTACGGATAGTCAAAAATGTTTGAAAACACCAACCAGTTGTTGTTTGTTCCCATGTTTAAGCGCTATTTTTGATTATTCCCTCTTATTTACCGCTATTCATGTCTTTTTTACCCCAACAATAATGCTATCCCCAACCAAATGGTTAACAATTAATTAGTGGTTATACCCCCTATCCTTTACCACTATTGGGGGTATGACCATTAACTGTTGAGGGTTCACCATTTGTTATACCGCCTATACATGGTTATACCCCCTATATCCCCCTATCCTTTGCCACTTTTCAAAATGGTTAATTACCCCCTATACCCCCTATATCCCCCATGGTTATACCCCCCCATCATGGTTAATTAAACCATTGAACCCTTCGTTATCCACCTTAGCCAAGGCCCCTTAGGGGAAGCTGAAAACGCACGCGCAGCTTCCGCTCCCAGGGACCGGTGGCATCGTCCAGCTGCTCATCCCACATGACCTTGTTGTAGATGACGGCCGTGAGCGCTAACAAGTGCCTGGGCCCCAGGCAGCTGAGGACGTTAGTATGGTGAACTGCTGCTTAGCTAATGGTTAACCAACTCCTCACGGGCAGGTTAAACTACAATAATTGGCCAGGGAATCACTACCTGCGCAGGCGCAGTATGGAAAGTTCGGAAAACACGTGTGTCCCACCACCCTGCCCCACCAAAAATCAGCGAAATATGTTTGAATATCATCCAACATCCACCCCTCATTGGGATGGCAGCTGACGATAGAACTGGGATACAACTTACTGTCATGTTCCTAACTGGTTTGAGATAACCCCAGTATTCATGATGAATGACTATTCCATATCGACAACAACACAAGTACGCTCTGAAAAGCATTTGGACCGGGCGAAACAGGCATGTCTACATATTCAGCCGTAATGTGATTGATGTATCAATTCTGGCTAAATTCTAAAATGCATGAATATTACAGAAAAGACTTGAAGGTCATTTCAAATTCATTCGCGTCATCCTACGAACCATTACCACACCAAGGCCAGCAGCACATCGCGAGATATCGAGAGTCCTCTGAGGAAACTGATGGGAAGCCCAGATCAATAAACCACCCCCAATGAACAACCAAACCCAGAAACCTGCCATGCATCGCTTGCCGTTCTGGGCGGTTTCGTTTCACAACCAGATCCACGAGAGTTCCCTGTCCCTGCCTCAAAGAAGTGGAAGCCTTGAATTCGGCACAAGCTTGGCAGATGTCATCAGCAGTTTGACTAATGAGATCTGCCTTGTCGGACCAAGTCTGCATAGCCAGCATCAGCCTGCCACTGCAAACCCCGAGGGGCACCCATGTTCTGAACCCGTCATTGATACGCGCTGGCAACCTGGTGACTTAGTGGAAAATCGACCACTTGTAAACTGATGTATATTGATGTACTATATCGCCATCTAACGATTATCTAATGGTGATTTCTGATTGCGAGGTTACTGAACAAGAAAGGAATTTGACATTCGATCTCATTGTTCTTCAGTTGAAGTGGGAAACATTTCCTGGAGCCTGCTGGGCACCGGGATTAATGTGGGACCTCATGGAAGAACTGCTTGCCAACAAGTCAGGCTTCATTTCTGGGAGGTGAGATCCCACCATGGTTGTGGAGCAAACTTTAAAGTATCAGAAGCAGCTGCAGGACAAATCACACCCCTTGTGTTCGCACACGTCTTGGATGTTCCCCTACCCCCATGTTTTGGTTGGTCCGCATTCAACAATGCCTTTAGTGACAGCAACCAACCGACAAGGATATATTTGGATGGTAAAGGTCAAGTTACTTGAGCGGTTGTTGATGGTTGACAGCACCGGAACTTGCAATCCGTTCACCTCAGGCGTTCACTCATTCGCGGAGACCGGGTCATTGGGATGAGCTTCCACTCCAATTCCCTCACGTTGTCTCCGGATGAGGCCAAAGCTTCATGCTCTTTGATCCACTCCTGAGCCACAACTGGGGAAGGAAGTGAGATGGAACTAAATGTGCCTTCACATGCCTTCAGTAAATAGAGGCATGTGTAATCACTGGAAATGCAAGAAAATATGAATTGCTTGCACCTGCCATCACCTGCCCACATGAGTGGCGATCGAAATTATGTTGGATCAGTCCAGGAGTTTGGCTTTTGCATGCACTTACTGAGGGGGGAATATCGTCTTTTGGCCGCTCCCCAGAGCCCCCCAATAAACTAGTTTTGACGCTCAATACCCGCAGTCATCCTAAGTCACATGCAAAGCACAAACGAATGAAAACCAGTTTGTGATTACAGCGAGGAAAAAGAACAATGCAAAACTAAATGAATCTCTTCCAAGAAACGTTCAACTTCTGAAAATCGTCTGAGTGAGAAACTAAGAACTCCAGGTCCTGACGGCACTCCGCATCAAATGCGGTGACAGTGTCAATTTGGCTTTTGCTGTCTGAACTGCCCATTGAATCCTGTCAAATCCCACGTTTTGCCTATGTGAAGAGTGTGCAAAACCCATTGCAGATTGGTCCTCCTGCTTGGCAGCACCAGTTTTAATGTGCGGAAGAGCATGTAAATCCAGCTAAGAACGTTTAGGCACGGCAGTCTTAATGAAGGCACGCACATTCAGGTCAGTAACTCAAATGTACCTCAGTGCTGGCATATGCAAATTCAAACGTTTGGGCACGCAGCGAGTTCAATGTGGCTGAGGGATGGCACATCTAGGTACAACAGCTTAGGCCCACAACTTCTAAGGTGGCTAAGGGCCCGCAATCTAGGTACTAGACACAGAATCTTTGATGTTCCTCAAGGTACGCACGCGCAGATAGTAAGGTTTAGGCACAACAGCTTTAATGGGCTTGAGGCAGGCATATCCTGGCACATTCGCAAGGTTTAGGCACAGGAGTTTTACCATGCCCCTTTAGCGGCAATCCAGGTTTATCAAAGTACACAAGTTTCAGCACGCCAGGCCTTATTGCGCCTAAGGACAACCACCTTCAGATGCGTGTGCTTAGGCACAGCTGCTAGGCATATCCAGGTACAATCGTTTAGGCAGGGGGCAGGCACTAAGCTCAATTGATCAACTAGACCTCAAGCTACCTCTAAGTATTGATGGGCTGGTTCCAATAAAACTAGCAGAAAAACCCTGTAAAAGCTCACCACAAGTTACATCCATTCTACCACCTGCCCAACTCCCCGCAGCTGCCTCCGCAGACAATCTGCCCTCAGCCGGACTCAGGTTCACGAGGGCGGATTGCAGGCGCAGCGGGACACCATCATCGCTTTCCATCTCCAGCTCCTGTGGGGCGTGAGTTGCCACCGGGTTGGGGCAGGATCCACTTGGTGAGTCCCTGCTGATTGGCTTGGCACTGCCGCTGTGCCACCCCCCCAGGCTCCTTCTTCTTCATGAAGATGCCTAGGGTGAGAATGGGCTAAAGGGCTCATCTAAATATGGCGGGGAACGAAACCCAACGCAATGCGGAAATCATGGTTGATGCCTTACCAACGTAGCTATTTATCCACAAACGATCAGTTAACCACATCATCCATCAGGTACCACTAATTTTGATGGATAGATGGTGACTACTAACTACGATCTAACATCTATCAATTCACCACAAACTATATACTGGGTTCCTTGTCAGGTCTTGTTCCACTTGGAGCTTGTGCTTCAGCTACAGGTGCAGTTCCTGCCAAGAAACTCAGGGTTTGATGCACCCCGGACATAAAGACCCAGTGCTGCATAGCTGGCTTAGTGCCGTTCTTCTTCACGTCCTTGGGCGTTCGCGGGTCCAAAAGCTAGGCCAAACAGGACTTGGATGGTGTCATGCTGAAATCGCTCCCATTGGAAACGTTTGTATGTTTCAAACCTAGTCAGATTTGAATATCCCAAAATGTATAGCTTGACTGTCTCACATTCTTTCAACCAACCAGCTCCTCCTTGTGGAAGAGGGTGTGTAGTTCTGTCCACTCCTCTTCCTTCAGCTGGACGTCCCCAAAGGACAAATCCTGAAAGGCAGCCACGTGGTGCTTGAGTCCACTTAGGCTGACTCTGAAGCTGGGCCGCTTTCGAGCGGTCTTCCCTCCACCCTTCGGCACACTTGCCGGGGGAGGGGGACCTTTGCCCTTGCCCTTCACAGGCGCCTTGCCTTTGCCCTTGCCCTTGGGAGGAGGTGGTCCACCCTTTCCCGGGCCTTTCGCTTTTTCGTTGGCGGGTTCCGGTGGTGTCGCAACGGTGCCAGAGGACTCCGAATCGTCATCTAAGGAATCGTCATCATCATCATCAGCCTGTGTTTGACTCAGTTGGCTATTCTGCTGAGCCTCTTTGTCAGCCTGTGTCTGCCTGGGCGAGCTGCCATCCTCTGGAGCTCCATCAGCTTGCGGCTGACTGGCTGGGCTGCCATCTTGCGCTGAAGCCTCGTCATCAGCCTCCGGCTGACTGCCTGGGTGTTCAGCCCTGTCATCAGCCTGGGTCTGGCTGAGAGCCTCTTTGTCATCAGCCTGGGTCTGGCTGGGCGAGCTGCCAGCCAGCTCTGGAGCCTCCTCGTCATCCTGTGTCTGACTGAATGGGCTGCCAGCCAGCTCTGGGGTGTTTTTGGCCGGGCTGGGCTGCCATCCTGCAGCAGATTGCCTTCTGCTGCGACTGCAGTGGAACTACTGGCAACAGCTGACCGAACATTCGCAAGTCCCGGCAGTGGGAAATCAGCCAACAAAGCCTCAGCATTGCTTGATTGCCCGTTGCTGCCATGCTGTCGCAATGCTGATGTTCGGAGTTGAGGTGCTGTGCGTCGGGAGTTCATAGGGCTCACTGCAAGGGCAACAACCTCATCACCGTGGAGCATGTGCTGCCCCAGGCCGAACGGAACTTTCCAGGGTGGACTGTGATGGAATTAAATTGCCAAGCTTAAGTATTGGGGGAGTTGAGTAATCAGGGGAACCCAATAGCAAACCAAAACCAACAACAAAAAAAACTGGAGCATTCTCTCCCATCAATCTCCCGATGGATTGTTTCCTAGCCAGATCTTGGCCTTCTCCAAGAATAAACCAAAGCCTTCCTTGCAAAACTGCACTAGGGACAACGATAAGACCACCGGAGCGAGTCTGTTGTGTCTGCTGTGGTTACATTGAGGGGGTGTGAAATCCAATTGACATTTGATTTCTGGCACAGCCAAGAGATGTAGTTTGAAAGCAAAAACAACCAGCAAAACTATAGGATCATGGTGGGAAGAAGTGGTTTTCTGCTCCAAGGTCATATTGGTTGCTAGGCCTCAAAAATGCCTTGTTCAGAGCTGGGTTTATGGTTTCCCTTGGTTATGGTGAAGGCCAGGCAGGGAGGTGCCTGGGGAACAAATGTGGTGTGCACACTGTGAAACCATTGTATTGCACACTATGCGGTATCCATCAATGATGGCCCCCCAAACGCCCCAAGAATTCCAAAGTATGATCCAGCGGGGAAACCACCGATTGAGTTTTAGCACATCGCTGATGGACAGCCCCAAATGGATTGATGTCTTCTACAACGCGGCAGGCTGTACACCCACTGCGCCCAGCTTTGTTGGGACACACCAAGGGGTTCCCCCAAACTTGACCAAACCTGTAGCCCACGTGCAGATCGGAGTTCTGCCGCGGCACACTGAGGGTATGGAACCAATGGTTCGCCAACTGCGCGTCGTCGGTGCCCAAATGGACACGGTCCGTTCGAGTGAGGATCTCCTTGGGAGTCGTTCGAGGTCTGGTGCTGCTGAAGCAACCAATGACCTTGT
Organism: Symbiodinium kawagutii; assembly: GCA_009767595.1. Lineage (NCBI taxonomy): Eukaryota > Dinophyceae > Suessiales > Symbiodiniaceae > Symbiodinium > Symbiodinium kawagutii. The sequence goes on along the minus strand of VSDK01001740.1, from coordinate 887,468 downwards.
TGATTGGATGGTCGTATCAAGTAGCACTGAGATGCAATGAATCCGTTGTTGTTGATGATGATGATGATGATGATGATGATGATGATGATGATGATGATGATGATGATGATGATGATGCTGATGATCCGCTGTGTCCCCTTGGCATGCTTGCGGCCCTTCCGATCAAATCGAATTCTTTAGCGTCAAAAGTTGGGTACTTGACTGCTTCCATCTGCCAGAAACTATGCTGTCCAGGCACCAATTGAATCCTTGGTCGCTTGATCCAGCTGGAGCAAGCTTCATGGCGCATCACGCCAACTCCAAGGACGTCCACCTTTAACGTGGCGGAAACGGGGGAAATGAGCATGGCCACACATCACCTAGGAAAGCTCCTTACCACTTTTATAAACTTTGGGACATCTTGGGGACAAGTGGCTCAAATTTCAATTTTGGAAAGTCAAGCCATTCTGCACTCATCTTTTGAAGTGAGGCATGTGACTCACCAATGCGGGTGTGTTAGAGGTGGAGCTGGCATCCAACAACCAGCACCCAGAACATTCTGCTTCCGATCTCCCAGTCCTACCTCTAACGTCATTCGCGTTCTGTTGCTCTGTGGCAGTGCAAACGAGAAGGAACCCGTCAGTACCTGCAACAAGAAAAATGTGAGGCTGTCCAGCCTGTCAGCAATGAATGGTGAATTGGGGCCCCCAAATCTGGGATCGACAAATGGTAGATCCAGTGGCTGTGCCCCGCCACTTAGCTTACATTGCAGCTGATGACTTCCCATCATCAGGGTGAACAGCAAGATTCCCAAGTCATGAAGCACAAATCATCGTTGGAGACACACCCTTCAGAGTTCAGGGAGGCGCGAACACGGTCGCTGCATGTCGCTGCATTTAGCTCCCGCAGCTGGATCTCCACACAGTGAAAGTGTCGATCACAATGATCAGTTGGCTCATCAGTTACCCGTTGGGAGAGATGCTGGAAGACCATACAAGGTGGAACCCCCAAGACAGCTGAATTGGTTTATAACTAGGGTAACTACTAGTTATGGTAGATATAACGATATAACCATAGTCAAATGGCTTATAAACCAAGTCATAACTAGGGGGCCCACCTTGCAGGAGATCATGGGCGATTTTTGAAGACCATAAGATATAACCATAAGAGCTGATTTTCTTCCCAATATGGGCAGCCCATGATTCTTGTTCGAATCTCCTCCCCTCAACCATTATCAACCAGCAATAGCCAATCATCAGCATTACCAAGTATCACTGTGCACGTGCGGTTCACATCAATAAACAACCCCTTGTTTCGTCATGATCTAAATGGCTGTTCTCTCTCAAACTGGTGGTATGTGGCTCTCCCATTCTGTTACTATGAACCATCATCATCAACCCATTGACAATTCTGCCGTATGAACCATCATCCCCCATGATCAACAATCGTGTTTCTTTAACGATTGATCAACCATGTATCAGCCATTCACTCATTCTTTCTCGGCCATTCTTGACCATTTAGCAGCGTCATTAACCATTTATCAACCATTCATAAACCATGTATGTTCATTCACCATTATTCACGAGCTGTTTATGAATGAATTTGCCGTTTCGCTGTCTGTGACCAGGCATGCTGGGTTGTCCGATTCTTTTGTCAGGATGGGTATGATGTCACTATGAACCATGTTCCTTCAGGTAATCTTTCACTTCTGTGAGCCATGAACCATTGTTCACTTGGTGGCTTTTAGATTCCTTGCGAAAAGTCTAACGGCTTTAGTGGCTAAATGGTGAATCAATTATATCCCAAAAAGCATTCTCAAAAGCTAGCCGGTAGTAAGCTAAAATCCACCCAATAACCATTTATAATGGTTTAGTATGGTTGGTTTCTTCATTGTAAACTACGATTAGCTATCATTATTAACTATAATCCACCATTATACCCTATTTTCAACCATTACTAACCATAGAAAAACCAATGGTTTAGTAGCGGTTTCATCCACCCAGTTACCCCCCCCCCCAGTTCCCCACGATCCTTCAGTATCAACCCATGAACCAAACCTCCGGCCGAGCCCCGGCTGCACCTCTGAACCCACCGGTACATTCGTGAAGCTTTGCAGCTTACCATCCGCCTCAGCTCCGATTCATCCGGGATGGCTGCAGGTTGACCAATGGCGGTTAGGGATGCGGCTGGGGCATGCTTCAAGGAGGCTTCACTCCTGGTTGGGAATGATTGAAAAATACCGGTTAGCAACTGTTAATGTTTTAAAATGTGTTTTATAATTATCACTTAATAGCAGTTCATGCTGGTTGACAGTTGGATGATACTGACTGATGAATGGCGGTGAATGATTACCATTGGTTAATGATGATGAATAACCAAAAATAATTGACGACCAGGACAAACACTGATGTAAATGTTGTTGTTGATCAAGTTCAGAGATGGGCAATGGTTGTCAATATATAATGTGCAGAAATTCCCAGTAAATGTTAATCATGTTTGGCACATGATGTAAAAACTTGCCTAGTAGTTGTTCCTGATTGTCAATGACATTTAGCAATGTCAACGATTCCTAACAATGTGTGATTGCCAATGGTTTCCAACAAGAGTTGATGGCACTGGACAATTACATAAACGGGCAGTGCAAACCGATAGTCCAATCAGCCAGAATCTTCTCCAGAAAGCGGCGTGAGTGCTGGGTTCTGCAGTCTTTCATTTCTTAATTGTTCCAGGTCTCTCTACTTGAAGACCCCATAACAGCCTTCAAATGGCCTAAATATGTCCAGCATGGCCCTCCAGTCAGGTCAAAAAGGAGCCTCACATAGCCTCCAAATGGCTTTAAATGTGGCCAGCATAGGCCCCCAATGCCCCAACTGAAGCCTCAGATGCCTCGTTGCATATCTTAGGCAAAGAAACCTGGGTGTACCTAACCTCATGGCTGGGGTTAGGCGGGCCGACGTTTCAGTGCCTAAGACATGCCACGGGGTCAACAGGAGTCCCCAACCATGACCATTTGTGATGATTTAGGGCAACCATCTGCATTATATCATTACAACATCATTTGTGAACAAACCTTCGCTTTGCTCATAAAACTTCCCATGACTTTTGCCATCGGTTTATTTCATTGCGCTACTGCTGGGATAAACCCACACATTCCACAAGGTGATCAGAACCAACCCATCCAGCAGACAACCAGACCAAACCGAACATGGTTCAGCTGGTAGTTCAGGAGAATGGTGGAAGACGCGACCACCCAACCCTATCCCCTACCATAAAAGCCCTTGTGACTTCCCTTCAAACGTCTATGGATCCCATGCATGTCCCAAAAATCAACCAGGGGATGCACTTGTACCAGGTGGTTGGTTAAATTGGTCTAGCAAATTTCTCGCAATTCACCGTGATATCTATATTTTTCCTGCCCATCATGGTGTCTATGTACGTATAGGCTTCAAAATATTTCTAGATGTGATGTTTCTTTCATACGCATTTGCGTAAATCACCTTTGAAATGATATTTCTACAAGATATTTCTACGATTTTCTACTACAAAACCTCGACAAAACATCCGTGAATAGTGTCCCTCACGTTCAGCGATCCGTTGCATCACTCTTCCACGAAAACGTTTCTACCTCCCTCCAGCAGCACCAGCACCCGTGGCGGCCCTCAGTTCCAGCCACGTAGAGCTTCACGTAGCGAGCCTTCCAAAGGTGAAGCCACCGGCTCTGCTTCATGATCCAGCCTCACGGGGTCGGATCCTTCGACGGTACTCTTGGATCAAATGTCTCTTCAGCACAGCCACTAAGCTTGATCACAATTGGATTGATGAATGGATGGATGGATGGATGGATGGATGGATCGATCGATCGATGAATGGATGGATGGATGGATGGATGGATGGATGGATGGATGGATGGATGGATGGATCGATTGATGGATGGATGGATGGATGGATGGATGGATGGATGGATAGGTCAGGTTCAGGTTGCCATAAGCCGTTGCTCATGCAAGAAATGGTGGAGCCTTGAAGTGCCATCAAAAACTGAACAGATTGAATGATCCAAGTGGAAGATGCTGGTTACCTGGTGCTATAGCCAAGCACTATCAACCATGATGAATTCTAATTGAGTCGTCATTGTCATGTACAGAACTCAATCCTAATGATCATTAATCATGATCCTGATTGTGACCAAGCCCAGTTAATCAATGAACCGTTCATTCTCATTCAAGCTTTGCTAAAACCCACCAAGCACAATCAAGTACTACCATCTGTTGATCCCAAAAAAGTGGCACGAAGTACCGACCACAAAGGTTAGTATGCCATGCTTCAGCATGATCATACATGTACAGTCATCCTGGACTGGATCGAATACATCCATATTCAATATCTATCATCTACTCACTCCAAATAGCAATAATTTGAAACCACATCCCTATAAGAGAATCTGATAAATTCAAACACATCTAAATCATCTAAAGCATATTCCTAAATCAACCCACCCTTGAACTTAATAGATTCTTAATGAAACCCATATATAGGCCTTGGAGATTATCCCACCTATGATCTTCGATCGCCGCTTCGCCGCCTTCGAAGACTACCTCTTTGGTCCCCGCCAGGTCCGCCATTGCGGCGAGATCCGTGGGCAGATGAAGCATGGCGCTGGTGCTCGGCAACGCGACGCGCGAGTTGTGCTGAGCGACTGGACGAAGGGTGAACTGTAGGGGGATGATGGCCTACCGTAGGGTAGCTTCACCATCTATAACTCATCTATCTTTATTGGTGATTATTCCACTGATAGCCAACTGTAGGGGCATGATGACCAACTATCATGGTGAACCATTCGTCATTTATATACAAACGATTGACCAACAATAGGGAAGGTGCATCATTTATCAACTAGCTAGGGTAGCTTCACCAACTTGACAAATAGCGAGAGATCATCAAATGGTGAAGGGTAATCGGTTGATTAAAGCAACTTGTTTCTTTTGGATCCTTGGTTTACCTAGAAAAAATGTGGCTGATTGAGGCTTTCAATCCCTCATTTGGATCTCTTGATGATTCAACTTGAGTCTCCTGGGAACTTCTTCTCTTGACGCTATGTTGCACAGTATCACATCTGTTTTTTTTTCTGGGCTGTGAATCGCTCGCATTTTAGGGGTTCCAACTGACATAGGCACAAATCGAGTGCCTTTGTGAAATTTGGGTTTGTCCATGAATGGTGGGACCTACTAACCATCCAATGATACCACTGACTTGGGGTACAGCATGGCTTTGGACCAACCCACTTGGGAACTCTCGCCATGTTTGGTGGATCAAAGCTACTGGCATTGCTTTTCACGTGATGAATGAGTAAGCTAATACAGCTGCGGCGACGTTCACCCAGCTTGCAACTTAGTCATTATTAAGGCTTTCCAGCAGGTAACAATGCTTCATCAACAATAACAGTTCCCGGTGATCTAGTGTTAAGCAACAACCTAATCTATCTACCCACCAACCAAGCAACAACCATACTTTCATGGGCATCATACACGCAGTTGCGGGTCAGGAACTACGAGAGATAACTATCATCACTGAGTTGTACCACTACCGCTTGGTTACAACACTCCTTGGATATCACTGAATTCCCTTGGCTCACGCTCTCTTCCCAACAAGCAACCAGAAAAGAGTCCCTAGACAATCATCGCCAGCATCAACCATCGTCACCGCCGGTGAGCAGGTAGTTAACCAACCAACCACCAGCCAAACATCATTGATGTTATCAACTGTTACCCGACATGGAAGGCGGGTATACTGATGTATCATATATCGAACTGTACTTTGACTTCGTGCTACATACAAAGACATTGATACCAAGAAATGTGGCGACAACCAAACCGGCGCATGGGGTGTTGGATGACATTGAAACAAGAGCCGACTCTGGTAAATCACGAACATTAGCGGAGCAAACCCTGGTTTGGACGAAGTCTATCAAATGGATACATTCCAACAGACCGGGACTTCTTTGGCCTGCTAAGGATATTGATAGGTCTTCTTCTCTCAATATTTTGGGCTGCAGCTCATGGATGAGGGGATTGCAACCGAGACCTAAGCTGACCATGGGAGATCAAGCTATGCTACGTACAAACCAATTCTTCACCAACAATGAACAACTGGTGAATCGCGATATGGGGTGTGCTGTTGACTTTGTTGTCAGACCGAATCATCAGCATCCGAAGAAACTGGAAGTTTGCTTTCAACAAAGGATACCTGAAATCCGGAAAGCCCAGAAGATTTTCAGGGAAGAGAATTCATAGTTTTTTAAAACGTGTCCATATCAAGTGGACGGCCTCTTCTTTGTAAAACAAAGATTGATGCTGGCTGTACGCAGCTGCCAACAACCGGCATCCCCAAGACCTCGCTGCTTGGGACTAAAAGGCAAACCTGGAAAATCAACTGTTACCCGTCATTGGTGTTTGCTATTCTGCAAAACAGCAAGCAAACAACAGTTTGGCCTATCAAAACAAATACGAACAGTTGCCAAGTTTACTCATGAATGGTAATCAACGGTAACCATCAACAAATCATCAAAAGCCAAGGTGCAATAGTCAGTACAGTAGATATCAGTAGATGATTAATTGCCCTATCCCATAAATGTGATTGTCAATTAGAAGCCATCATCCCCAGGTATGGTTGCAAGCAAATACATGCGAGTATGAAATCAACAACCAGTGATCAAGCATCACATCAGCTCACCTAGCAGCCCATATGCCATCATCAACCTTCATCATTAGCTCCACATGACTTGTAGACATGTAAACATGCGTTAACCACCCATGGACCATCAAGCCTATAACTTGCGGGTTGCTAGTTACCAGTTCTCCAACCAGGACTGCCCACCATGACTAGTGATAAACTTGAAGCACATTGAACCACCAGTCACCACTCCTGAACCACCAACCTGTGGCCAGCAGCACCATCCCCCCGTTCTCCCACCAGGGCGGCTGCCCATCTCAACCCACGGGCAATCTCCTCAGCTCGCACTGCAGAGACCTCGCCAGCCAGGAGGTGGACCTCGAGGCGTCGTGGATGGTCCCTTGGAAGTGGTTAACGATGACTGAGGCAATGATTCGGGTCGATTGATTACTAAGTTGATGGTTCATTGACGACTAAGTTTATGATTAACCACTCTAAGTTAATGATTAATTAAGGCTGATGGTGGGTAGTTCAGAGTGGTTCAGAATCATTAAGAGTGAAAAATAGTTGAATTTCCAGGTATCGACCACTGGGGCCTGACAATAGCCCTGAAAATAAGTACCACCAGACCACTAGTGGTTAATAGTCGTTAGGACTAGGAATGATTCATAATGGTTAATGGTGGTTTACGATCAATGATGGTGAATTAACGTTGGTCAGATTATAGTTCTCGATGGTTTGGTGATGGGGGTTTGATTTGGGGTACAACAAAAATTGTTAAAAAAGAGCTAATGATGGTTGCAGATGGTGGCATATAATATACGGTAGGCTGGTCATTGACGGCTATACTGTTGCCATCTGGTGGCTACTCATCCCCCATCGATCATAACCAAGCTCAAGCATCATCACCATCAGACCAGCTGAGCAGTCCACCACTCCAAGCTGAGCACAGCTACAGCTTCCACCATAACCAACAGCTCGCCACAGCTTTTGGGCGCTCAGCCACTGGCAGCTCCCCACAGGTCCCCGGTGCGTCTGCAGGTCGTGGAGCACCTCCCGGGCCAAGTGCCCCAAGTGCTGCGCCAGCTGCCCTCCCTGGCAGATCTGCTGCAGCACGCAGCGGCAGCCCAGGATCACCACGCCGGGCCTGGGAGTCATCCGGGTCCAGCTGCGGCTCTCGGCATCGTGAGGCTCCAGCAGCAAGGCATCCACAGGAGCAGCTGATGAAGCTACGGCCACGGAGATCAGGGAACTTAACCTCGGGAAACCCCAAACAAATGGCCGTGACATGCCATGACAATGATGGTGTATGATGGTGTATGATGGTGTGTATGATGGTGTGGAAGTTCCAAATAGAGGAATTTGATGGTTGAGAAGGAAAAACAAGGATCTCAGTCTGTCTCTGACTCTCTGGAGGCATTTGTTCATAAAACAGATCGGTATAGATAGGCACACGGCTGTTAACAAAGCAGCAAGTGACCTATCCATCAATGGGAGGACTTTCAAAATCATCCCAAGCTGTAGTCCCTTTCAGCGACATAGCTTCTGGTGGTGCTCAGTTTTTTGACACTCAACTGCTTCCTAACACCACTTCGTCCCCTTCTTTTGTGCCCCCACCTCCCCACAACGACCATCGAAAAACCCTTCCGAAGTATCCAATATGACATGATTTTCAAGTTCCATCAGATGCAGCTATAAGTTCCATCACACGCATGTCATGCAGCCATCCTGTTTGGCTCCCAACGCTGACACCTGACCGGCGCCCAGGCACCGTTCACCACGGTCGCAGCCCAGGATATTCACCGCCACCAAGCCCCTGGACTCCAACATGGACCAGGTCTCGGTCCAAAATCTCGGGGAGACGAAGATCTCTGGCACCTCCCAGGGGGGGCACTGTGGTGATTGGTAGGTGTGGATATGTGTTTGGAGAACAACCCGGATAGCAACAGTTGCTTAGCTTATGGGTGTTTGACGTTTGCGCTTGCTTGTTGGTGGTTGTGGGTTGTTATTGTAGATAAAACTAGCTTTTCAAAGGGCTGGGATGAAGCGACGAATCGATTCAACTTGGTCAAACCCTGGTACCCATGAAGACCGGCAGTGGTAGTTATCAGCAGCTGATCACAAATGGCCTGGGGGAAGCGCATGAAATCCACATCGACTAAGAAAGTCGATAAATTGCAGTCCAATTTCCCAGCAAGTTCACCATCTGCCACCATGCGCAAGGCATCCCCCTGATGGATGATCAATTGTGGATGCTCTGCACCGAAAAATCGTTGAGCAAAATCGATGACCTCATGGTGAGACACGCGGCTTCACTAGGAACATGCAGGCTTCCCCATCTTGCACTCGCTCTATCCAAAAAAAACTTAAAACCATCTATGGTGGGACGGGACTCGGACCAGGCGTGATAGAGTTGCATGGCTCCTCCCACTTTCCCAGGATGCTGCGGTGCTGCATCCACGACGATGACATTTTACTATAGTTGCTGATGATAGCTGCTGTCTGATAGCTATATCTAAATAGTAAATTGCTATCATCAAACATCATCAGTAATTAATTTCAAGAATTAGAATCTGACCATATCTATGATAGCCTTGCTACTTGCACACATTCTTCCACCCTCAGCAACATATTCATCTACTTGAATGTTACCCACATCTTCAGGCCACTGTTCTCCAAGTGACCACCTCATGTAGTTCCACCACATGAATGGGACCCGCATGACCTGCTGCCAGGAGCGCCATTGGCAATGCCATCCCACCGCCGCCAAGCATGGCCGTGCCCGCGCTGGGCGAAGCCAAGGCCACCAACATGGCCATGATCTGATTAGACGTGGCCCGCAGGTGGCTCCGGTCGATCAGCCTCTGCCCAACAGAGTCGGGCAAACCTGCGCGCCAGGGGTTGGGAGGGCCAGGAGCCGTTGGGGTATCCCATGGTATCCCGAGCCGGCGATTTCATACGGGGGAGCGAGAACAGGAGCAGCCCCTAGGAGTGGCGGTTCAACAAATGGTAGCAGAAAACAAGAAAACTGAAGCGCATGAACTGTTTTACCAACTGTTTACCACAGGTTTGTCCACATTGACAGCTCTGTTCCATGTTGTTACACTCGATAGTTCGCCTGACAGTCTTACACCGCTTGGGGCTCGCAGCTGCTAAAATACTGCCCCTATGACACAAATCGCGTGATCAAATCTTCGTGACAAGTACATGAGCTGGCTGAACAACTCCAGTGGAGAAGGGCAACAACCAAAGTGAGTCGTACAAACCGCGCAAGTTTCGTGTTCACAGCTCTACCAACTCAGGAGAAATTGGACTAGACACCGCCACCCACCATGCCATGCCCGTTGCTCTGCCTAGTTTCACACGTGTTTGGTCCAAGGATAGGGACTCTTCGGAAACCATCCAACGCATAGCGCTACCATCCGGCTGGACTTCTTCAACCACCTGTGATGGCCATGGGCAAACAACCCAAAAGCTGCACGTGATCGAATCACGGTGGCACCTACCAAACGTTGGAAATATAGACTTTGTTTGTTGGGATGGTTCAAAACAAATTCCAACGAAGTACCTCACTTGGGTTGTCTACCTGGCGGTACCTACTTTTTATTTGACACAGTACAATTCTTCGCGGGTGCAAAAAGTCATCCTCAAAACCCTGTACCCCTCTTTGAGATGTTCACCTGCGTATAGCCCTCATCTTGGGTTTAATCATACCCGGCAAACTCTCTTGATTAATGGGTCATCCATACCAAATATACCTCCTGTATCCTCCTGTATTTGATGGTAAATCACCAGCATGGCCAAAACTGGTGGTCTATGACAACATGGATCTCCTCATGAAGCCTTCAACGCTTCCACCTTCCAGCTCTACCAGCTGTACCATGTCCAGTGCGCAAGCGATACACCCTTTGGGTGGTGAACCCAGCCACCAAGTGAGAATTTTCGTGTCTTTGGGGCGTAGATAGGTTTACACAATAGACTAAAAATTGAAGTTTTAGCAAAGTATCTCGAAGCCACCAAGCACCATGGTTGGTTTGGGGTTCATCCCAGTGGTGCTGGGGTAACCATGGTCATAACCCCAGTTGCAGCCGTACCTTCCATCCATTCGCACTGGCCAACGTCCGTGGGGCAGGGGCCAAGACGAGCTCATCCTCGAAGAGCGCTGGTAGCTCATCATCGCTGCCCTCCATGGCCCATGGCGTCCAAGTCGTTCGGGAAGGACTGCTGGGTGGGTTCAACAGCTGGTAGGGATGGTTGAGCATGGTGAATGAAGCTACTAGTGATGCATACCTCCATGGTTTAATGGTGCTTACCAAAGAGATGGTGAGGATGGTTGACAATACTGGTTGATGTTGGAAATGTGCTGAAACAATGGTTGATCATGGGTACTAACCAACAATAATTGTTGATGATTGTGACTGATGCAGCTGTTGATGAATTGTCCTCTAATTTGATGGTGGGTCACCAGCTATGTCTGGTAAGCCAGTGATGGTTTATGACTCATGGCAGGATTACCTTCAGAATTGCCATCTCGGGCGGCAGTGGGACGTACTCCTGAGTGATGGAAGGGGAAAAAGAAACTCCATTATCGATCATATTCTTGATCACTATCAGTCAATTTTGGGAGGTCAAAACGTAGAAATGACATGAAATGACCTGCACCTTGAGTCCTCCTTCTCTGTGGGTACACTCCCCTTTGTGATCGTTGCACAGTTCCCCAAGGAAATGGACGACAACTCTCAGCTAAGAGCCACTGCAGCGGTGCGCCAGAGGGGCCGGCACAACCATTGGCTGAGCGCATTTAGGAGAAAGGTCAGTTGGTGAACCCAATGACCACCATCAACTGCCCAATTTTTGATAGCACCACTAGTGGCTGGTACGTGATAATCGCTGTGATACCCCTGGTAGTTCACATCCCATGACCGAACTCGTCGGGCTCATCAGGTGACACTGGGGCTTCACGTGGTCGGTTGCTCAGAGCTGAAATCTCGTGGGTGAGCAGTTCCAAGCCTACGTAGTTGTTCCAATCCTGGGTCACCCGTAGTATCTGGTAGTTGTTCACGTTGGGTTTCAACTATCCCACGTAGTGCTGTTGATTCTCAGTGACCCTTGATGACCCTTGTCCATCAGTACCACCAGCACCAACTTTCAGATTATCATGGCCACCCGCACCACGACATTCAACAGATCTGAGCACCAGGCATCTTTTGTGAGTGCATTCCTGGGGCCGAAGTACCGCGATGCTATTGCAGAGACACGGAACTGGCCAATAGCTCAAGTATCTACGACAATCTGTAGCTCTGCCTTCAGCAAATGTAGCAATCATCGACGGACCATGCAGTGATGGTAATTGATGCTCCCTGTCACAATCAGCTATTGAGATAGAACAACAATGCTGGACTAATGGCATCAAACAACTAACCAATACATCAACTGAAAAATACAGTGACATGTCTGACCAACACACCAGAATGGAAACAATTGCGATGAGCATATGAGATACATTATGTTTCGCCGTACCACCAACTCACGGACATGAATCACCAAATCAAAATCCTGCTTTGGTAATCTTCGGCAATAGGCAAATGATAAATGGAGGCACTTGGCTGCATGGAAGCGCAACTGGAATGTGACATTCACCCAAACCATGATGAAGAAACCATTCTCAAAATAGTTTGAAAGGTTCATGTTAGTTCATCATTAGTTCCATCAACTGAAAGTTATTAGTTGATGGGCCGCTTTTTGTTCATCATTGGTTCCATCACCCACAAGTCGCCCGGTGTCCCATGCCAAGCCGAAGGGCTTGCAGTGCCACCGAGGCACAAATGTTTCTGCATGATCTCATTGTCTGCCCGCAGCTCCTCTACGGAACCAGTCGAAATCCAAGGCACTTCAAGCCACCAAGGCTGAACCAAGCACCAGCACCAGCACCACCACTATCACCACCCCCCGCGACAGCACCGCCACCAAGGCCAACAACAGCAACGACAACACAGGGAGCAGCACCAACTAACAGCAACAACTCTAACCTGAAGAAAAGGACCACAGCCGACAACTGCAAACAGGCTCTCCGAACACCTCTAAACACAATTCACCACCTCTAAAACAACCTTACTCATTCACTCATCTCCCTTCCCAGCGTCTGTCCTTGAGCACTTTGGAAGACATCATCTTCATCAAGGATCGGACATACCTGACCATCCCAAAGCTCAGGGTCCCATCATGGGTGGTGGAAAACCACGAGTTCCCCTGGAACTCGATTTCACCCCAGAAATAAACAGGTGACAGTCTTTACTTTCACTAGGGATGAATGATATCAACAGGTCAGCCGTCAGCCCCCCAGAAAATAGGTGAGGTTGTCCCCAGGCTATCTTAGATCTATAGCCTTTTCTAGTCATTTGAGTCATCCGCCTTCGCTGGCCCTGTCGGAAAAACTGACCGTCTTTCCATTGTTTCGCCATTGGTTGGCCATTGTTCATCGTTATTAGGGAACTACGAAACCATAAAATCTACTACGAAAATATAAGCCTGAACGAACCATGGGTTATCAATTGGCTAGCCAATACTACCATCAATTGACTAACCATTGGTTGGGTTAAAATCTACTACAAAAGTAGGAGCCAACATAGAACCATCACCTTTGTCACCCAGCTGTCCGCTGGCTCACGAGTCATTGATCTTCTGCAGGACCTTGTCATCTCGCATGTGTTCCAGGCTTTCGACCTGCGGTGGCGGCAGCGGCCAATGGATCCAATGGGTCCCCAACGTTGCTGGGCTCATGTTGGGGCGTAGGATGGCGTAGGCATAACCTCATGAAATCATCAATGGTTTCACGCGGAGAAGCTGCTATGAACTCCACTTGTAGCGTTAATAGGAAATCATCTTGCAGGCTAAGAACCTATATCTCACAATAGTTGGGGAAGGTCTATGAAGGTTGAACCGACTTCTGAGAGATTTTGTTCTGGGCAGGTTTCTCCTCTGCTGTCAATGGATGGATATGGATGTTCAATATTTGACCCTGCCCATGGTCGGATAGTGGTAAAAAAAACCAACTGAAAAGGGCTCCATTGAATATATGGACTTGCCCCATCAGCCGCAATCTCTTCGGCAGTGATTAGGCACTGGTTGAAGTGTCTTAAGTCTTCCCAATCTGGCCGCCCCAAGAAAAGCGATGGTCCAAATGTCTCAAGCCCGGCGAGGATTTACATATGGATCCAGGTGCAAGAAGGGTTGGACGGCACAAGACCCGACAAGCTAACCCCGCCAAAACCCACAACATGAGCCGGCTCACATGGTTGCAATCCATCCATTGCGATGGGAAAAACGATGCTGCTGCTACACTCTGAAGTTTGGATCACCAGCTGATTACCTTTTCTTTAGTGCAGCTCAGTGGGTATCAAGGGATAGCAGCCAGCAGTTGACTTGGATCATGCGGCGGCCCCATACTGAGTGTCGCGCGGATGGTGGCGAGTCATAGAGAGATGACATGGCGCAAGTGGGGTGCCAGAGGTGGAAGATAGGTGGAAAATCAAAATGAACATGATAATAAAAATGATGCTGATGATGCTGATGATGCTGCTGCTGATGATGCTGCTGCTGATGATGGTGACCATGATTGCCAAATTGGCATCCTGGAAAGCCCGCTGATTGTAGCAAATTGACAGCAAACTTGTAGCAAACTTGTTCTATATACACACAAATTTACGCCAACAGTCTCTCTGCTGCATGCATCTACTGATATATTCCATTATGCGTGCATGTATGTGTTTCAACATGCTTTCAAGCATAAAAATAAGCATAATTTCCACGCACATGATCGATGCATTCATTTGGTGACGGAAAACTTTCAACACACGGCTTCCACGACACTTTTTTGTTGAGGCAGTTACTGCAACTTTAGCACTGCGACGCGAGTAACTACAGGGAAATGGCAGCATACACCAAGTAAATCTCGCCATGAATCTAAATCAGCAAATCAAAATGTCGAACCTCAGAATTCTCCGCAAGTTTCGGTCTTTTCCTCTTCCGGGTTGGAAACGTACCTCTTCCAACCCTTTTGAACAGTTAAAGCAGTTGTCACTTCCAGCCGAAGCTCGAACTCTGGTGGCATGACTGGTGCCCGGCGCCTGGAGGGTCCGTCACCTTTCAGCCTCAGCGGTGTCCATCGGCTGAGTGGTAGCCCAGCAGGATTCCACGCCATGTCCACAGCACTGCCCGCCCGGTGCCCGGGCGAAATCCTCAGCTCAAGTCATCCATGCCTGGCAGCGAGTTGCATCTCCAGTAGCCAACCCTGAGGGCACAGCCTGGGACATCTCCAGGTCATACATGCGACCATGAACGCTGATACCAGCAAGTGAGCAAAATAGACAGCTTCGTATGTCAACGAGGTGCACCAGCATTGTGTGCACCAGCGGACACTTCCACTTTGTCTGCCTGTCCCCACAGCTACCGCTACCAACTAGATCAACACCCCAGTTTTCCGCATCCCCATGATTAGCAGGATTGGGGTGGCCGACCGAGAGACCCTGAAACTTAACTTTTTTGAGGTTGGTTGATGGAGAACTCTAGTGGAACCCCTGGCCCTAGCATTGACCACCAATTCTGAGGGGCTTCAACCTTCTTACCTGCTTGTCAATCAACACTTGAGAAGGTTGGAGCCAAGGTTGGACTCCTCTCAGGTTCAGCTGTAGAACAGAAAGTTCACGGCTCGGACACCGATGTTTGGGCGCAGGCCATCAAGCATTATTCACCAGCTTGCTAGCCACATTCAATCTATGAACCAGCTTATGCACCGTAGTAATCATTATCACCAACTCATTAACCATGCAACGGATGTAACATATGCTTACAGCAGCCTGACAAGTCTCGTCAACCATACAGCCACGTCGACAAGCGCCACGCCACGGAACGGCCTTCAAGGAGCTTCAAGGCAGCGCATGTGGCAGCTGCATTCTGACGGCGGGTGGAGCTAGCGATGACGGAAACTAGGTGAAACCATGGTTGGAACCGGGCTCCTAATCTACACCCATCAATAATGTGGCAAAGCCAGTCATGAAATGGATGCCCCAAAACATCCAAATCTCGCACCGTGCAATCCGTGGATCAAAAGATGAAATGAAAAAAGCCAAGCGCAGTGAAATCCAAGAAAGAAGTCAAGAAATCCAATTGAAATCCAGACCAACTGCAGATTCTCCATGGTTCTCCTGTCACTTTCCCGGCCTTGGCATGGCACCTGTGCGTAGCTGGCTGCCATCAAAACCATTGAAACTAGGAATCAATGCCACCGCGCACCGCACAGCACGCCTCTTGGTTGCGTCTCCTTGGCGAACATTCGGCGGAAGTGACATGTTTGGTGAATCAGGTGACCACATCCGTGTGTTACCCTCGGGGAAACTGACCTGGAAACTGACCTGGAAGTGGGAAATCCATCGTTTTTTGGATGTTTTTTGGCCTCCGGGTGAGTTTAGCAAAGGCTATTCCATCTCAGGTATTCAAGGATGACCATCTTCAACATTGCATGATCATCAAATATCATAAGTACACATCAGTGATCAATAATTGAATGATACCAACTATTTCCCATGATCATCCATCGCCATGAACAACAATAGTCCCGTTGCATCCACATTACATCCACGTGTCAGTCACCATCGCTTCTTTTTCCCACCACAAGCAGCTGGCATGCTCTGCCCAGGGTGAAGTGCCATCTGTGATAGCGCGATATGATGAGATAAAGCCGCGGATCAGCTAAGCTGGCATGATTCACAATAAGGGAAGATCCACCAAGGGTCAATGACCATCAATGACCCATATCTGAAGGCATCTGCCAAAAAAATGTGCATCAAGGGCTCTATAGGGGTTACCATATATGTTGTTCACATATGATTTCTCAAAATAGGGGTGCCCCGGAATCATCCTTTTTAAATCTTTTTAAATCACCTTAGAGGAGTAAAACTGGGTCCCCTATTTTGAGAAACCATCATATGCCGTGATAAAAACATAAAACACCAGCATTTTTTTCGGCATCAAACGCCACTCTCGCGGCCGACTCAGGACTCGTCGCCTCAATGGTGAAGTGAGGCCGTGACAACATGAGCCATGCAGCTCACCGTGGTTCAAACCCATCCACTATCATATCGTCATGACCATTACTAACCATCTATTACAATTACCATGGTTATAATCTATTGTTAAGCATAAGCCATAAGCCATTCAGAATCAAGGGTGATAAGCAACCATTCTCAATTCACACTGTATTCACCGTTATTGTTCGTCTATTCATGCTCATGATTCTTAACACGGGTAGATGGTGAACAAACGCGAACCTTAACCCCAAACATCCCCAAATTAGCCCAGCATTCTAAGACCCAGTTGGGCATGTCTGCGCAATCTTCACCCCAAAGTTGATGCTAATCACAACTTTGCATGCAACTTATCCGGCCATGGAGAATCTCATGGATGGAGGTTGGGGATGACATCTCTCTTGAAATCTAAAGGAAGCTTTCATGTCCGGATAGTCTTGGTGACGGCACTGCGGACTTCACCTGTTGCATGTGTAAACCTGTCATTTCAGGGGGCAAACCTACTCCTAAGTACCAAAACTCCACCAGGCTCCAGTCGGACCCCGCATCTCCTCCCACCCTTTCTGCGCCACACACGCATGGACGGTGCCAGCATTGGCGCGGTGACGCACGCGGTGCCTGTACGACGTGGAAAGGCGGCGTGAAACTGCGGAGTTTGTATCCGACTGTCTGTTGCGGAGCTGGTGACGGTCACCACCATCTGCTGCGCTGCCTTTGAGGTCACCCCTTTTCCACTCGTTGGATGGAAATGGCCCAAATGCCTAGGAAGGAATCAGGGTGACCAAAAGGCACATCGCAAGAACGATGCTATCTCTGTGCTTTAGCATCTGGATGCCTGGCTTTTGCAGCCATGTGCTGAGTTCTCGGACCCCCAAATAGCACTCCTGATTCATAGTTTCACTCAGATTTCCCCAAAAGCTGTGTCCATGCCCCAGAAACATCTGGCTTTGTCCAGTGGCGTACCCCCCTCAGTTGCTGCTGGGTTGAATGGCTATGAACAGCTGGATAGCCACTTACTGGTGGTTTGCCTTGTCTTTATGGCTATCAACGGTGGTTTCCCTAGTAGTAACGGTGATAAACCGCTGGATGACGCCCGTAGGTACCCCACATGACTAGCACCAGGAAAGTCTCAGCAGGACAACCAGAGCTTGGCCGGAGGAACTCGAGAGATGGAAAGGTGCCCATAAAAGGATTCCGAAGACATCACCGGCTGAGTGCTGGTGGACCCCGCCATGAAACATAGGCGTTCGCTAACCAACCATTCCAAGTGCTAATATTTCTCATAGTCAACCAACCCCTTTTTGAAAATAGTAAAGGCTTAAAACCACCAACGAAAGTATCAGTGCTAATCATATCAACAAATCACTGATTCATTGGAAATGATTGTGAATTTCACCCTAACTATGTTCAACTCCCAAAGTCATCGTTTTAACTTCATCCTTGGGATTCGTTGGGTAGGATCACATTACCAGCAAATACCATGATTTTGAGCTGGAAGCAAGATGGGCAGTTTCATTACTTATGGCCACCTCCAATCCTGAACAGGTCATAGTCGACCTGTCGCAGCTCTCCCGGCACCCAACTCGCCCAACTGGGCGGAAGGGCGGAACAGCGCGGATCAATCACCCAGCGAACTTGAAGCAATTGAAAGTATTTTTTAGAACAGTCCTGGCTGCACGGCTTCGCGATGCGAAAGAACATTTCGCACACCATCCCCCTGCCATTTAGCGTCATTCCGAGATGTTCTTTTCTGATGCCATGAGTTTATCATCTTCATGTTGAACGATTCGTTTCGGGGCATGCCAACCAATGAAGAATCATGAGCGAATTTGCGACAATGGGTTCCAGTACCATTTCCAACGTTCATAGAAATCGACGCCATGGTTGGCAAATGATTTGCACCTTTTCCTTCGCTCTGACCAGGGGCATTTTTTGTGAGAAACTATCAATATCACTGTTGGAGGCTCATGGATGGTGATCAAAAATGATTAAGCAGGATAACCCAAACAACATGCGGGCCATCATGCGGGCACTGCTATCCTCAACACCTTATGTTGTTATACAGTAACTATTCTTCTCTACTTTTGTTACCAAAATATACCCAAGCCACCGCAGAGAACACCCATGCCCTCCTGTTGAGTCAGCCCTTGGGCTTGGTCCGACCCCCCCCGCCTGGTTGTATTCCATGCTCACCTCAAAGCGCAAGAACTGCATGCGGCGGGTACCACTTGAGCCTCCACCGTTGTGTCGTTGAGATATCTATTCTTCCAAAAACGCCTCGACCTATGTGTAGACCAAGCAGTTGAAGCAAACAAATGGGTGCATTTGTGTCTAGAAATGTGAAACCTACATAAGCCTACCATGGCCTGCATATTTCCATATCTCGCATATTCCATTCACAGTACTGCATGACCCTACATGGTACACTGGTACAGCAGGACCATTTCTTTTCGAGCAGGTATCTCACCGCAAATGTCGATTGGTTCCTGATAAGCATCAGCAAGCGGCAAGGGTTCTACACGTATGACTCTTCACATACTGTATCCCACAAAAAGTTACCACCAACCAAGAAATATCTGGTGGTTCTTTAATATGGGGGTGCCCCCAAATCATCACGTGTTACTGTAATCAGTTTTTGTTAACAAGCCACCCATTTTCAGGATTCCCAGCTGCCACCTGACGTCCATCAACACAGCCTTGGGAAACCACGAGTTTAACGTGGACCACCGACAGCGGATCCAAACCCCCTGTAACCATCACTTATTAGTACCATCATGTACCATCATTCACCGATTTGACACTCATTAATCACCATTAACTGTCATTAATCCTCATATACCATTGCTATTTAACCCTCATTAACATTAAGCCATTCCTCACCATTTAGCCACTCCCCTCCCTGCAACAGCCGCGCCATGTCACAGGGTCAAGTCATCAACGACCTTGCAGGAGGAAGGGGTGCTGAAGAGCTTCGTTTGCCTCAGGAAATCACGGTCAGTCCCCCATGAAACGTCGCTGGTGAACAGCTGGTGGCCGGTTGATGAGGGCTAATGATGATTAAATGTTGGTCAATAACCATGGTTAGTGATGCTCAAATGGTGGTTATCTAGATGATGGCTACACAATGGTAATATATGGTAATGATTCGGTTGATGTTGGTTCACCACGGTTCGTAAAGATGGATGATACCATGCAATATTTGTGATCAGAAAATGTGGAATAATGCTATTGAGGTCTTCAATCATAAAACAATGCCGGGTGATAAACATTGATAAACCATATTGAAGATACCTTGGTAAATATTATTGCTAGATGGTTTTCAAACAAACGAATCTGACTCGGCTTTTGGCTGCTGTTGGTGGGTATGCCTATCAATGAAAGGGTTTAAGTGAAAGCAGCAGCTTTTAATGTTAGATCACCGTCAAAATCAGTTTTTGCTGCGTGTCGCACTTGGTCAATCACCCACACATTGTCAACCATCCCGAACTGCAGTTATCTTGACGCACCATGAACCATGACTGGGCAATGACCATGACACCTGATTGTCACTGAGCCTAACTGAACAGTACTCTCTGTTGATTAATCTGCACAGGTAATTTGTGTTTCATCATCATTAAAGAACCCATCATTCACGGTCCCTAGCTACAATGAGTCAAAGGCGAATCATTGGCCTTTAGCCAAGTTTGTGACCAACTTAGGAATGAGAAGGGCGCTCAAGTTAAGAGGAACCATCCTTCATGTGCAGCATACGTGCCCTACTGAGACTGACTTTTTGAAATGCTCAAGATATATATATATATATATATACATGCATCTGCTTTTTATCTTGTCGTGCATCTCTGTGTATACACCTACCCAGACTTCCATGTGTCAACATTTATCTATTTGCCAGCACCTGTAAATGCACCTATCTCTACCCTCATCGTGGGGGGGGGTTCCATTCCCAGCTTCGCCACAGCGCCAAGTATCTGTGGCACGAGAGGCCGCTTCGAATTTCATCAGACTTCGTATCAGATTCTTGGCATCCTCCGATACGAAAGCCCAACGCTTTCCTGCCGTGGCAGCCACGCTGTCACTGGGGTTGTCGCTGATCGCGGGCTTTTGCCATGTCCATGAACCAACTGCCAAATACGGGTTTGCTCGAAATGGTCCCTGAACCATGCAACCATTCGTTATTAAGCAACCACCATTTGATTCTTATGTGGGGAAACCACCAAGAATAAGAGTGTGAAGCGTACATCATTCTGCGAGGAACCCCATCCGTCGTCAAGCTGAAAATAGTGGATGGCAGGGAATGCCCCCGATAAACCACCACATCTGAGCTCGGTGAATTCACAAATTGATCCATAATCAGCAAGAGTCCGACATGTGAGAGGGTGTCAATTTGCAGAGGCTGGTTTGTCTCCACTGCATGTGTAGAAGTAGAGGTCTTAAAGATTGTTCAAGCGTCCCCAGTGGATGTCAACTGGTTTTCCTCAGTTTCTTCACCGCCATCTACTAATATCAACTAATATCCATTAACTTAATACTATTAACTGTTAAGACTTATGTGAAATTGGAACTCGCCAAATCTTAACGAAGTTTAACCCATGATAGCAGCTATGCCCAGCTTCCTTCTAGCTTGTAGATGCAGTGTCTCACCTTTTGCAGCACTTCAGCGTCTGACTGTGCATAGAAGGGCGGTGTGGCGGACAACGACATGTAGAGAAGCACGCCCGCCGCCCAGCAATCCTCGGTTCGAGTCATGGCTGCGGAGATCTGCCAATGGGTTCATGGATGATCCGCAGGGATGCTGATGTAGTTCATGATGAAAATCCCTGCGGAAGATCCATTTGGAAGTGAAAATGTAAGAGAATAGTAGGAGATCGTCCATTTTTTCCATGAATGGTAAATGAACTACATCATTTGATTGAGTCGGATTTGTAAGAAAATGTACTGAACATGTCCGAAAATGTCAGCTGAATTGCAAATGTCAGAAGTTGAGTCAGCTACAAATCGACTGCAAATCCAAGGCACCACTGGGGTCCAGTACGTTTCACCTCTGACGACTTCCGGGGCCACCGTGTCGGGGGAACCCATCCGTGTGTTCAGGCGGTAGGATGGTGGTCGTGGTCGAGCTGCGAAGCCGAAATCACCTGGGTTGGTTACGGATCCCCATGGGGTGCACAGGTAGCAGGCCACAGGGTTTCACGATGTTTGACGCACATCTGAGTGTACTTCCTCAAGGTGATCATGGGCGACCATCATTATTCAACATCGGTTGTGAGTTGTAGAGCTTTGTAAAGTCTATGAGCTCAAGATGGGTGAAGACTGGTGAAGTGTTCGTGCAAGGGCCAAAAGATAATGCTTCCATAACGTCCATGGACTATTCTGACTATTCCAGGATGATTTCTGGGCAGCTCAACGGTGTGGAAATCAAGATCTTTGCATGATGTGTGCTTGTTTATGCTGCAATTTTTACAGTTCATTAGAACAATCTTCAACTCATCTCACGAGTCACATCAACATTTTGGGTCCTTACGCCTACAGAGTCGGAGTACTTACTCTTGCGCGGAGTTGGAGTTCTCGTTGGAAATACCCTGACCTTGTTTACGAACACTATGTTACAGCAGCTGGTCACTTCAAAGGATGCACCTGCAAATTGGTGAATGATAGTATTTGTCTCACCATTCTAAGCAAGATTGCGCAACAGTTCCCCGAAGAAGGATCTCTGCCGAGCTGCTTATCGCAATGGAAAAACTACCAACAACAACCAACAACGGTAGGGGATACCCAATGATACCTGTGGTCAACGGTGGTTATAGAATCGAACAACTAATACTAACAATGACCGACAACAATACCCCATCATTTTTGAAAGGGTTGGAATTCAAAAGCTGAAAACTAAGGCATTGTGTGGCGCAAAACCATGAGTATTTCTATGTTGCCATGGAGTCCCGTATGGATGCATCCAAGAAATTCTTATGTTTCTCTTCAAAACCCAGGCAGCACAAACAGGCATTCACATGATGGTTTCTAAAACAGGTGTACTCAAAATATGGATGGTCTATTCCTGTAAATGGTCCATAAGATTGGATTATATAGGGGATTCCCATTTTCACCAACCATCATATGGACCAGTCACAAAGCTTGAAGACATTCTGCTCAGGCGGGATGTCGTTACGCGCTAAGAGCACGTTCCTGAGAAATGCTCCCGGCTGCTTGATGATGACACGATTGGAACACGTCCTTGACAGCCTAGCAACCAACATTAATATCCATAAATAGTAGTATTATCCAACAATATAGTAGTAGTAGTAGTAGTAGTAGTAGTAGTAGTAGTAGTAGTAGTAGTAGTAGTAGTAGTAGTAGTAGTAGTAGTAGTAGTAGTAGTAATAGTAGTAGTAGTAGTAGTAGTCGTAGTCGTAGTAGTAGTAGTAGTAGTAGTAGTAGTAGTAGTAGTAGTAGGAGTTGGTTGTAATAGTTGGTATACTGGTGTATACGGTATATCCACAAATGCTGGGGATTTCGAACCACCTCACCATGTTCGGTTCGCGGCGACCAACTATTTCGAAACATATTTTCGGAAGAACCATTCAAGAATTACATGGGCAATCGCATGTTAGCTGGTCTTAGTAGATGATGCCCTTTGGCACTACATCCAGACAAACGCCCAGGCAACTTCTGCTCAAGGATGATCATGACTCAAAATCTGAGCGAGACTTACAGGTTTGAGTGCTTTCATTTGCGGCTGGCAATGGTTATTGATGGTTGAACTAGTGGCTGAACATGGCTGAACTAATGGTTGAACTACTGGTCGCTATTCAATCATCACTATACAAGTGACGATCGCTACTCAGCAATTAGCAAGCGATAACACCAACGAAGTAAGCAACGGATATTGGTAGTCCAGTTGCTTGAGATGATTATCCAACTGTGGAGCGCTGGCACAGTGTGGCCAACCTGGGAATGTCACACATGGATGCACTGATTGTTTGCCCATTGAAGAGGGTAAGTCTGGGTGCTTTGAAAGAAACCATCTTTCATGGAGAGCCCCATCATGCGTGCATGCATGTATGTGTGTGTGTGCTTATGCGTACATATGCGTGTGTATTTGCACATGTACATATATCTATATGATAAGTGCACATGTCTTTACAGAGTATTTATGCGCGTATGCACGCAATGAGTTTGCTTTTTCTGGTGTTTTGTCTGTCGTCTCATCCCAAATCTGCCTAAGAAAAACGGGTCAGTTGTGCATTTGAAGACAATGAACCTCATCCTTGAGCAGGCAAATATGAACCCTCAACAGGTTGATTATAATAAAATCTTTTGGTGCTCGACCTGGTTATGTCACATTCTGATCTGGTAGTTTAGTTTCAATCATCCCAAAAAGCCAGATCGTGGTCAAAGATGATCCAGGAACTCGGATGAAGAATTCATCGCGTTGTTTTTTTACATCAGTCAAAACCTAAATGCTATCCTTTCTAGAAATCTAAATATCTAGAATCTAGATGCTATTCTTTTTATAAATACGTCTTTGACCAAGCATGTATCGACCTCTCTCCCCTCCATACCAACACACCCGGACCAGCAAATCCAGGGCCACCAGGTGTCTCGCACTTCACATCACGATGCACCACGGGAAGGTCATGCAGGAATTTCAAGGCAGATAAAAGATGCACCTGGCGCCCGGCTCGGGCCGGGCCAACTGACGACTAACGCGGCGTGCCAGTAGATGACCAGCATGGTTTCCATAGCTGGCTGACATTGCAGGCGCATAAACATGATGGACATCAATCTAATTGAAAATGTGTGTGCGTTTATTTCGGAACAATTTTTCGAAACACATTGCGCTAATACAACAAATACTGAAACTGTTTCATCGCGATTCACCCATGATATGCTGATTCACATGTACATCATATGCTTGTACACATCTACACTGCATACACCCATATTCATACGTACCCATTGTTATGCATATGTACAAGCCCATTCATGCCAATGCACGTCCGTGATGCAATGTATATCAGCATGCATGTGCATGCATAACTACTGCATAGGCATACGTAGATGCAAAGGCCATGGCATCTCCCCGCCTGAACCCTGACAGCACACTGTTCTGTGATACCACCCTGTGATGAGTGAGATGAAATGAGATCGAAGAGGTCTCCACCATTGCAGCACTCCATTACCAGCGACACCACATCATCATCTTGAAAAACCTGGGGCGGACTCTTGAGACGTTGCCATTGGTCAAATGTGGTCACTGATGGTGGTTCGAACCTTGGCACCTCCTGCTGGACATGTACAGCTGTAGGACTCAACTTCTCAACTTCCAGTTTCCAACCCAGAAACTTCGTAGAGGCCAACGATGTGAGGATGGGATAAGCCCAAATGCATCCTGGGGCGACAAGTTCGCTGGTCCCATCCCCGAGCATATCAAGTCCCGGTGCAGACTTGTACCATGCTGTGACGCAAATTCAACATAACCCAAATCTCCGGATTGGTCCATGGGAAAGTCTCAAGGAAATTCCCTAAAAGTGGTGGAACCATTTTTGGGACAAAAAGAACCCAAAAGGAAAAAGCAGAAAACATGCACAGTCATCGGCCAGAATCTTGATCTCACCCTCCAAATGCCCATCTCCAAAGAGATTTCCTTGGCGGTGGGATGGGGCCGTATTCCGCTTGTGAATCATGTAAAAACATGCTGTTCATGGTGCTGGGCAATCCATCATCAAAGAAATACCATGCTGGAGCCCTGGGTCGTTCCCAACCGTTCCAAGGACTTTTGGATGGCTATTCACATGCCAAGAGTTGGACTGGTTTGGTACAGGGTATTATTGGCCTACAGCATGCGCTCTGTTCAGCCAGCTGTACGACAGCAAACCGTCATTACTAACGATCATGCTCATGAACTAAACCCTTAACCAATTATATTCTTCAAAACATCAACCACCATAAATCATAAACCATTGTAACCATCAACCATTAACTAACCCATTCTCAACCCAAAAAGTACCAACTACTATCTAACTACATCTAACTATACTAACCCATCCTAACCCCATCTCCTTCACCCAAACATCCCCCCGTCCACGACGCCTTAAGCCGAGCATCTCACGTCCCGTGGCGCCAGGCGCGCCTTGGCGATGCGCTTGGCCGCGCGCTCCGAGGTGCCGCCGCCCGCCGCGTCGCCGTCGCCCTTCCGGCTCTGGCAGCGCCACACGAGGCCGAAGGATCCTTCTCCTGGGGCCGTGGCAGGAAGGCTGGGGAAGGATGGAACCAATGGTTGGTTAGTAACTTGTGGTTGGTAACTGATGGTTAGCAACTGTTGGTTAGCAACTGATGGTTGGCAATTGATGGTTAGTAACTGATGGTTAGCAATTGATGGTTAGTAAGTGGGTTAAGAAGTGATTCATGGTGCCTGACCTGTGGAGTTCGCCACCTCAAAAGTGGGGCCACAGGTAACTCACAGGTAGTCAGATTGGAAATCAACCCCATTCAAAAGTTTCACAAGCCGCTTGTTCCCCCAAAAAAACCTGGGACGAAGCCAAAAGCGCTGAGACATTGGTCACGAGAGGTCGCTCCTAGCGGCTGGGCTCCGGTCAACCCGTAGGCCATGTCGAAGGTGAGCTTTTCGGGCGCGCGAAGGACTTCTTCGTCGTCGTCTTGACCCAAGGCGAGGCTGGTGAGCTTGGCCTAACAGTCGTCCCATGTCGTCCCAACAGTCGTCTGCCATGTTGCTTCATCATTCAAAGTTCAGCAGCATCTTTTGACCAATATTGGGTCATTATTGAACGCATTTGAATGCACCTGCCCATCATTCAACGCATCTGGAACTTTATTTCAACATCAGTTGTCCATCGTTGTCCATCCAATAATGCATCATAGATGGGAGATCAATAACCCCCCACCAGCTGACGCATAAACAGCTTCACCGTATGGATCTACCGCAAGTCATCCACCTAATACTCGCTAGTGAACCATTTTCATGATTGAACTGCTAGTCAAACATCACCCGCATCACCAGTTCAAACACCAACCAGTCAATTTTCACCTGAAAAAATCTAGATCTCCCATGAACTTCTACCATGACCTTCTACCCTGCACCCTGAGATCTCCCATGGATCCACCTGACCGGTCCCCCGCCTGACTCGAGTCCCTGCGAAGCTCCGAGGCTTGGCGGCACAGGATCGACGCTGAAGCTTCACGCTGCAGCTGCTTCCCCGCCACCGGCGACGTGGGCGACGGCTCTTCCACCGGAGGATCTTCCGCAGGGTCATCCAGCAAGGACGAGGAGGCCCTGGCGTTGGGGGCTGAACCTGGGACCCATGACATCATGAAAATCATAGGGCCTTTTCTGGGGATCTCTAGGATTTCTGATCTAAAAATCATCATTTGCGATAGGATTTCTAGGCTTTTCTGATCTAAAAGTCATCATTTGCGGTAGGATTTCAAGGGTTTTCAAAATGCTCATTTGTGATGATAGTTCGTGTAAGTGCATCCCATTTTTTCGATGGATGTACCCAGGTTTGATTCAAACTCTTTCCCAGGGCTTTCATAGAACGCTTGGCCATACATATAGTAGTGCTTCAAAGGAAGAAAAGAACTGGGACGAATGCTCTGACCCAAGAAATCAGCGATTGGTCAAAAACTGGGGTGTTGACTCCGGTCTAATCCAAGACCATAGGCCATGTCTCCATCACGGACCTCCAGCTGCTACAGTGGAGCTTCCCAGGCGCCCCCCCTGCCTACGAGCCACAGGTTCTGGAGTGTGTTGCTGGGGACTCACTGGCTGGGGGCTGAGCTGCTGCGGGGTGTAGTAAGTACCTGGAGGTGTGAGCTGCTGCGAGCTGCCGGACATCTGTGAGATCTGTGAGGTTTCCTTCCGAGTTGGAGTGAACAAATGCTCCTGCACCGTCAAAGAACCTCAGCTTTGAGCCAGGCGCTGCACCGCAAGAATCTAAAAGCCAGTATAACGCCACTTTATCCACTTTACTTTCTAGCATAAACATCCAAGACTCCTTGGAGTCTGATCTTTGATCCCAATCTTCCATCAGGTGTTTATCTCTTTTTTTCAGCAGTAGACATCACCCATCATCTCATCCAAGAAACTCACATCAATGTCCAAGGGTTGGACCAGGTTTCGCCGACTTTCGAAGCTGCCATTACGAGAGCCTGGTCTTATCTTGAGCTCACCTGGCGTGTGACCGTGAACCGAGAGTTCCACAAGGTCCTTTGGGATCACCGAGGACGTCCTAAACACGATGGATAGAACTGATAGAACTGATAGAACTGAATAGAACTGAATAGAACTGAATAGAACATCACAACTTCTTGACCCAAGGGGTCCAACAGCATTGATCTGAAAGACATATTCTTGTCTCCATGGCTTAGAAATACGCATTCATGTATTATGTGAAAATGTGGTATGCGTCTGACTGCTATATTACGCCTTGGTAGTATTAAACATTCCTCTCTGCAGCTCAATATGCAACCATAATCATGTACTGTATAGGATATATACACGTTTGCTTATGATGGATTTATTCATGGTGCTTATAGTGTGGGCATGTATGTCAAAAACATGCCGGCATGGTATCATCTGTGTTTATTTTACCGCAACAGCAGGAAAGTCAAAGACTCCTACGTGGTGATTCCAACAGCCCGTTTGCAGGGATCCATCTGAACTCTGCCACTCACCACCATTCAGAAGCCCCGAGTTGTCTTAATATGTTGGAAGCACATCTGACCAATGCCGTAATAGCTGGTCAAATATGGCCAGTCTATCCTTCAATTTACGAACTTCTCTTCTCCCCCAAACTGAAAGCCCCCCCAATACAAGACCGCCCCTAAGGGTCCTAAGAAACATCACAGCTCTCAGCGTCTTTCAACCCCCAGTGGTGGCACCTGGGCAATTCCAAAGTCGATCGGTCACCACCCAGAGGCCGCCCGCAGGCATGGTCAGGCAGCGGTTGGGTATGTCATCTTCCCA
Source organism: Symbiodinium kawagutii (assembly GCA_009767595.1). NCBI lineage: Eukaryota > Dinophyceae > Suessiales > Symbiodiniaceae > Symbiodinium > Symbiodinium kawagutii. Next base: position 858,761 of record VSDK01001740.1, on the reverse strand, counting down.
TACGAAGCCGCCTCCCAGTTGCTGCCTGTCCCTGATGTATTTGTACTCCTGGGAGGCGCTGTCTGTGATGCATCCATGTGCCCCCTGTGGATCTGCCACAGGTCTCTCTGTGACTGGCGGATTACTGTTTCTGAAGGGGTTCCCAAGCCATCTTCAAAAAGAGGACAAGCTGAAAAACTGCAAAAATCTGGGGAAAACCTGCCAACATCCAAGGCTCCAGGCGCTTCTTCCCTGGCTTAGGCTGTATCCAAACTGGCTCGGCAGTGGTCCACATGGGGTAGCTCTTTCCATCTGTGCAAAGCTGCACTGAATCAGCCAGGTTCCATTTCCCTAGCTCTTCCGTCTCCCCAATGACACGAATGCTCTCACCAACCTGTGTGTTGGCGTAGATCCCGAAAACCAGACCCACAGCAGTGGCACTCTTGGATCGATCATCTTCAGCCATGACTCAATGCCGCGCCCCGTGGCAAAAGCCACGCACGAAACAGGATGGGCGCGCCCCAAGTGCGCCCTTCAAGTGGCCCGGCCGTGGTGCACGAAAGTTTGAGTCAAGTGGCTGCAAAAGGCCGCAGGAGGGATCTCAACGTTTGGATATGCCCAGACGCAATGAAAATCGCACATCACTGACAAACCATCCTAGACTTTTCAGAGGTTTGTGGTGCAAATCTTGGCCCCTTGGCTTCCTGAACCGATGATCTTTGGTTGTGGGTTGCCCTATGTTTCATTTTCTTATCGCCTTCTGCGCAAATCTCGACGTCTCAGTTGTGGATTGTGGCACACCACTCCTTTTTTGCATCCTAGAGCTATGCGCAGATTATACCAGATCTGAAAATAGATGGGGGAACCAGGCACAAGCGGCACAACCAGGGAAACTTCCCGGAAACCACCTTGGTCTTCGGCTGGGCTTCGTACCACGGTGCGAAGGCGCGGCGCAGCCGAGCCGCGACACGCAGGCCTGGTGTGATTCGATGGTTATCTGCAGGAATTTTACATTTATCTACATGGCCGTTGAATCCTGGTTATCCTGGTTATTTTTCTGGTTTCACAGGCTGGCCTGGTTATCTACATGGCAATCCATGGCAATCTATCACTATCTGTGATTATTTATGACCATCTACGGTGTATCCACCGTTATTTATGGCTGTGTATGCGTGTATCTATTGTAAACAACAAGGTGAATACCTTCCTCGTTGTTGCTGGTGGCCGAATATCTATACACTATGGTGCCCCCAGGCGGTTGCTAAGTAGGTCTATAGGCAGGGTACTGACTGCAACTACCCGTTGTGTTTAGATTCATGGCTGGTTCTGGTAGTAAGAACGGTCAATCATGGAGGATAACAAGAAAATACAAGAAACATTCGACAAATTTGGTATATCCTTCTGATTATTGACCACAAACCCGGGATGGTCATCCTGCTGATATGGAAAATAACAAACAAGAGCCATCAAGAACCGTTACAGCTACCTCGACCTTGACCTTCTTTGAGGTTGCTTTTTTGGCGTCTGCCTGAGGTTGGTTATGATTGGTTGCTTATGTCTTTTGCTGAGCCTGGCTTCCTCCAGAAGAGCGCGTTTTGCTACACATGAGCTTCTTAGTGCATAGATGTGTGCAAGAGCATAGCTCGGACGCAGAATGCCCCACGCCGGGCTCCTTTGCCACGAAGGCTCAGCTGTTGGTGGTTTCTTTGTGGCACATGCACCCTGGTTGGGAGATGCCGGTGCTTGTCTCGGCAGATGTGGGTGGTGATCTCACCTCCACGTTTTCCCCCACGATGACATTTCATGGGAAATGAAAAGATGTTGAAAACATGGCTCCTACATGCCGCTACCTTGGACCCTCTCCATATATGGCCAAGCTTTGGAATATTTTGGAAGAATTCAAGGCAGGGTCCAGGGCTTAGGTCGCCATCAGGCTCAGCCTTCTTCATGGCAACGCGGGCGACGGCGACGTGCCATTCTGCGGCCATGCGAGGCCATGGATGAAGCTTTAAAGCTCACAGTTTGTCCACTTAGGCCGAAGCTTCACATAACTTTCCCTTGGCAAAATGGTCAAATACGGTTTAAATGATCACATGAATCATATGTCATAGCGTTGGAGGTCCTACTTGTGAATAAGAGCCAATTTCAAGATGTCACGATGAAGAAAAGGCATGGAACAATTACGCATAAAGATATGAAATTTTGATAACTTATGACGTGGAGAACTTGTGAAGTGAAACTCTTGCCGTCTATCAACAATCTGACTGGCCAAATAAGTCCAAAACAGATCTTTGGAAAGTCTTCTTGTTGGATGGCTTTCATTGGCTTTCCAATAACTAGGCTTTAGGTTGCTTTAGCCTTCCTACTTAGCACCCCAGTTTTCACACGTGCCCATACTTGAGCCAAAACGATTTCTTTTCAAGTGATTGACTCGTCCAGCTTTCGGCTTCAGTTCATAGCAGTTCACTGCTGCAAGGTTGGGCGAATGACCAACGACCTTCTTTCACTCATTTTCACCTCCCATCAACCCTGGCCTCAGCAGCTAGAAAGAGATGCAACAGCTACTGGACTTGCTGCCAATTGTCACCCCTTGGGCTTGGCCACAGCACTTCACAACCTCAGCTCTAAGCATCCCACAGTTCCAGCTGGTCACTCAGGTTGTGCGGCCTCAAACGACCATGCCGGCAGCCCGGTGGCAGGGATCAAGCGTAGCAGTTGAGCATTGCATATTGCCCGGGCATCTGTAGCCACCACGAACGTTAACATCAAACATGAACCACTAGGCTTTTTGATATGAACCCTGAGTCATCAATCATCATCATGGGCCTTTGAGCATGGAATTTCATTGGATGGCAAAGTGAGTGATGCTTGATGATGCTCCCCAAATGGAGGACCATTTGGACTGATCCCATCCACGGCCCACCATGGTCGCATGGCTTCAACTTCATCAAAGCCATCTAGGGGACAACGTTGACGTTTTTCGGGCATTTCTGGCCCCCATCTACCCTCTGGTAAACGAACCTGGCAATGGAGAAGCCACCATCTATTGGTGTTTTCCTCGGCTTTCACTCAAAAATATATGACCAAAAATCATTGCCAGGTTAGGGACTACCGGAGGGTATCCTATCCCATCGGGATGCTCCCCAGCTCCTCAGCTGCTGCGCAGCGGTCACAACTTTACGCCGGAGCTCGGGTCGGGGGCCCTAGGACCTCCGGAGCCGGGGCACTGGGACCCTGCGACCAGGGTGGTGTAACCAAGGTGGTCCCACTTGGCCCCACTTGGCTAACCAACTTTGGTGGTTTCAAGCGGTAACTTTCTGGGTGTTCCACTGGTGATGGCTGTTGTTCATGCTTGGGGTCCCAATGAGCGGTTGATCTCTCTTGTGGGTTTTCAATGGGTCCCAAGTGTTGCTAGATGTTCCGCTGGTTTGAGCGCCACATGGTAGCTGGGAATTCTTCGACATGTTTTGATTTTGGGATGAGGCTGTAAAAGGCTGTGTTGGGGATCTTCCTGTGAATGAACTTACGGACTGGCAAATTTGACTGCCAGAATGATCTAAAGCCAAGCTCTTGCCGCCAAGGATGTATCTCAAAACCTTTTGTTTTCCCCATAGTTTTGCTGCTTATTATCCACCATTCTTGATGGTTGATATTGACCCAATGCCACATCTGCTCCGTGCCATGGGCCCGGCCTTCTTATCCTCCATCTCGAAGGGCCCCTGCATCTGCAGGAAGTTGTCACACTTCACCATGGTCAATTCCCCCGAAGCGCTGCCGTTCACGCCTCAAGTTAGGGTGCGGGGACGACCCAAAGCAAGGGCTGCCCATGGTGCACATAGGCTTGTGTCCACAGTCATATCTGAAACTAACTATGATCACACCATATCACACCCCTGTGGGATAACAAACCATCTTTATCCAATTGTTGACTGACGTTGACTGTCAAACCTGGTTCTTTGCTTTTGCGGTGCACGGCATCTGGGGATCACAACTGCAAGTCCCCAGCAATGACGTAGGCTCCAGACAGAGTGGGCCAAAACGCAACTGGCCATTGGTGAAGGTCCATTCCTGC
>VSDK01001740.1:842664-854700 GCA_009767595.1 Symbiodinium kawagutii | reverse complement strand
GAGCAACAACCCAGAGTAACGCACACATCACGTCACAGAATGTTGCTATGATTCGCCATGGCATACCATTCACCCTCAGACCGGTTCCTGCATTGGCGAGCTCTCCATGCAATTGTAGAGCCTGAGATCCGCAACGCATGAGTTGCTAGTTGTCTCGCCCAAACCGCACATTTGGCTGCGCTGAATGCAGGTGAGTAACAAAACTTTGGCTCCCAATTTCTTGGGCTCGCCGGCATTTGCATCCAAACACCTGCCACTCTCGAGGGTCCAAATGAGTGCTGAGACCCAACTACTCTCAAAACCACCGTGCTCGCAAGGATGCTGCTGATGATGCTGCTGCTGCTGATGATGATGATGATGATGATGATGATGATGATGAAAATGACGACATGACCATATCAGGGGTGACACATGCTGACCGGCTGCATGCCACCGAGGGGCGAATGACTGTCGGCATGCTCAATCCCCCGGCCTGGCAGTGATATGCAGTGATTGGGAGGTTCTCAACAGGTCCAGATTGAGAAAAGACTGAGTCACCAATCTGAAATCGTGCATCCTTCCCACTAATTCGAAGGCTATCCCTGGCCGCCCCTGTGACCCCCGAAACCTTGGCGAGCAAAGGCCCACCGGAGTTTGCGATCCTGGCGGCAGGTGAACCATCGCCGGGGGAATCCATGGTCCAACGAGTTGCATGGTGGTTAAGCAAGCTTTTTGGGCCAGGGTTTCCCACGGATTTGCCCCATTTTTGGCGCATCACTATGGGCTCGCCCTACCACTCACTCCGGGATTTGCCTATACCGAACGTTTTGGTGCTATCCATAGTTTATGGACATGCTTGGTGTGGTTGTAATATTAATATTGGTGGTCAAAAGAGTGGATACACTGAGCTGCTTGGTAATGGTTTGTTATATGTGGCTATATGATGGTTATGGTTCTTCATGACTGGAAATGATCACCATGCGCATGTGTTCGTTATGGCTAAACCGGGCAGCAATGGCGATGCTTGGCTTTGACATGTTGTGAGTTTTCATGGTGTTTCGGAGCTCGTCAATACTGATTGGCATTGATCATTTGGTTGGTGAGGGAAAGTGTTTTCCGGCTTATATATCCACAAAAAACAATGGCCCATGACCCGAAACAAAATGACGAAGCTATATTCAGCACCCATGCGGTCCCGCAACGTTCTGCAAGTATCTGCAAGTCGCATGGCGTTAAAAAGAGATGCAGGGCACTGACAACGACGGTGCTTCCCCCTTCACCACGAACTTCTCTCCAGTCCACTGATCTGGGCCTTGTTGTTACAGGGGACTTCGATCAAATGAGAGGTGCCATGATCCTCTGTGAGGCAAAGCCCTGTGGCCTCAGGGACGTGATCAGCTTGGCAGCCAGTGGACAGTCCAACTCTTTGTGCCCTCAGCTGCCGGCAGAGTCTCGAATCAAGAACATCTCCTGAAAAATCCAACTGGCAAATGTCAAGCCAGTCACTCACTAGCGGCTGCAACATCTACAGCGACCACTGAACATCTAAGGCCTGTTTAGATCAGAATTGATCAAGGGTCAGCGATTGCGGCAAGATTTTGAGCAGTTGAATTCTCAAGTTTGTACCCGTATTAGAGCTTGAACATCAAGAATGAAGAACTACCGTAGGAAATTCATGGTGGCACATCATGAATAGCTGGTGGTTCATCATTCGCCTTCCAGGGAATCGTAAGCAGCTCCAGCCAAAGCTGCAACAGCCCCCCAAGCATTGACTGTTGACCACCATCCAACCACCAAGAATTTGAACGATCACCGCCATTATATAACGGCAATGGTGGTTAAATGGTGGTTCAAACATGGTTCATATTGTTAAAAATGCCACCATGCTCCACAATGCTCTTGATGTTCAGAGAAAAGGCTTCTTGATATCAGCATCTCCAAAACTCTAAGAAATTGCTAAGAAATTCCAATTGGAAGATGTTCTCGGAGCCCTTAATTGCAGCTGATAGATATATTGCGAGAGCTAACCCGAAGATCTTCTCCTGAATGCTCACTGAGCCACCCATTTCACTGAAATCCCGGCGCTGAGCGCCACCAGCTTGACACAGCTGGACATCTGTCCTTCGGGAGCATGCTTTTCCTTTCAAAGACATCCTGGCCGTTTGGAGCCGCAAGAGAAGTGCCCTGAAGTGACTTGCTTAGGAAGGGTTGAGTATGGTTTAGTGGCCCCAGGCATTTCAAGCACCTTTCGAGGAGATTCACCTCCAAATACATCTTCTGTTTCAATCCCATCGCATTGGTTTCTTTGCATCTTGCCATCGTGTTCAATACCGGACGACCGGGCTACCCCTGAGGTCCAAAAATCACGGAACATCTAGAAGTTCCAGCCTCAAATCTGCTGGCCAACTCTCTTGAGCGATGCATAAACTTCCGTTGCGGTTTCCTGCTAATAAGGGTCATCTTTCATCCTGTCTTGACAATAGCCACCATTAAAAACAACCCTGGGGATGGCGCCCATCCCCGGCGTCATCTCTGGGGCCTTGAACTTTGACACGTACCTGGCATTGCTTGCACGACACCATCGTCCAGTCGTGGCGCAGGCGCATCCATGAATGGTGGTGGTCTCCTAAAGAGTCTGAAGATGATCAATTTAGAGGAAAACCATGGGAAACCACAGGTGTAGCCGGCATACAATCTGTGGACATATGTTTTTGCATGTTTTTGAGTACTCACTGCCACCGAAGAATGAAATCACGACCAACCACCTGCTTTTTCACTTCGATGCTGTTCTTAGGAGTACTATCCAGAACAGTTGCGTGTGGGCAAAGGATTTGCCAGTTCAAGGGAAACCCGTTTACTCACTTACGCAGGAGTAGCCACTGGTATCTCACCGTTGTTACCGTTCCTTGTTGCAAATGCGCCCTTGTGCGTTCGAAAGCATCTTCCTCACGCCACATCACCCCACCCTAAACCAAAACATACCGATGTCAGTTTGGCACTCAAGGCTCAACTACTGTTCACTGGCAGTCGCCTTGAATGACTTGCTTCCACTGCACTTTTCACAAGCACTATTCTCTTCCCAAGTTGGGACTCGCTCTAAGTGTGATATTCCTCAAAATCCCCAGGCTCCGCTGATATGACATGGGTAAACCCAGCACCATGGCGACGCATGGGATGCCGTGTCCATCTTGGCACCCTTAAGCTGGCGGTCGCACCAGCTGAATGGCTTGCAGTGCAGCTTGGTCTTCAGGGCCACCCTTTCGGAGATGTTGCCTGGGCACTGTGGTGGTCAGGCCTTTACTGGGAACCGCTACACATGGTTCACCCATTAATCAACCAGTCCGTAACCATCTATAGCCCTGAAAATCACTGGATGGACAAAGCTGTCACAAACTTGGAGAGATCCGCTTCATTCACTGGAAAACTCTCGGATGCTTGGACGGAATGATTTACATGGGCAACTTTTCTGCAGACCATGCAAGATCCCCGACTTCTGGCTAAATCATGCTGAATCTAGCTGTTTGAAATTGACACATCATCAACCTGCAAACCACTCACAGCAACACATCTTCCAACCAACACCGAGCCCCTAAACTGTCTGCTGAGTGTACCACCCATCAGTGGCACGAACCTCTTGGCACTGGGATCCGCAGCCTTGGGGCGCAGCAACCATGGGCAATGAGTTACGTTCAATGTGCCGATGGATGCGCATGTGCAGATCCCCCAAGTATCTAAAGATATCATGCCCACATGACCAATACATTCATATATACATACATATATGCCAAAAAGGCACATGCAACATGACATACATGTGTGTGCATATGTCGTTTAAAACATAGGAATATGAATACGAATGCAAATGCGTATGCATGCAGCCACATTGTGTGTACGTACCTATGTGTCTGCACGCATTATGCATCTACATCTGTGCACACACTATACATTCTTCCTCCATACTGCGTATCGCATACCATTTGCAAATACAAAAAAGATCGATGCCTATGTATGTAAGCGACTAAATGTATAACTGTATAACAAATAATTTACATCCACAAGTACCCACAAGTAAATATGACAGCGTATGAAAATTCCAACGTGAGGTTACATACAAGGTGGTTTCTCCAAATTGTGGATCCCCAAAATCATACATTGTTGATCACTACTAGTAATTAACGAAGCATTTTTATCTGTATCGCGATTTTAAGAATCCCCCCGTGCGACTATGATACTAACAAACCAACCATTTTAATAACCCACCCAATTCAAGTTACCGGTTCTTAGTAACAACCCAACCATGATCATATCATATCATATGATTGCTTTTTATGCACGCAAAAAAAAATCATGTTGTCAATCACGCCCTGTCACATCCGGTCCCTGCAACTGCCTAGCGATCCAAGTGGCTGTGGGTCAATACCCTGTACCCCGGGTTCCCCCATCATTATCCATTGTTTTCCCTATGATTTGGTTGGTCATTACAAGCCATTATTGGTTGGTTGAAGCCTTGACCCATAGCCACATATAGCTGGATATAGCTGGTATAGCCCCTATTATTGTTGGTTGCTATCTCCTAATCATCAACCTAGCCGGCATATGCCCTACTATTGTTACTTGTCATACCCTGTTCTTAACGACTGAGCAGCTAGTAAACCAATAGTTCATTAGTTGGTTGGTGAAAGCCTTGACGGCCATGGCCATATATATATATATCATATATAGCTGCATGTAGCTGGTATAGTCCCCTATTTATCTCCTATTTTTGTTGCTTGTTATCTCATTGACCATTGGTTGGTTGGTGAAAGCCTTGACCCAGCTCGCCAAGTCACATAGTAATAGTCCTTGTAGTCCTCAAACCAGGTCTCCACAGTGCGCACCTTGTTGATGTAGATCTCCTAGCGGATGGTGGTTGAACCAGGGGTGGTGCTCCCCTGTTGGTGCTTGCGGGTGGTTGATGATGGGACAACCAAGGGTGGTGGTGGTGATTGGTGGTGCTTGGTGGTGATTGGTGGTTGGTGGTTGGTGGTTGGTGGTTGGTGGTTGGTGGTTGGTGGTGATTGGTGGTGGTTGAACCATTGATGATTGGATATGGTTGGATATTTGATGGCGGTCAGTGAACCATGCTTGTTGAATGTTCTTTGGTCAATGTGCTGCTGAATGATTTGTCAATGATTGGTTCATATGCTGGTTAAGGATTGGTCGATCTTTTGTTCGAAGATTGATTCCCACAAGAATGCGGGGCAAAGTTGTGATCATCACATTGGAAAACAAATCAAATTAACTGCCGAACAGGTCCCGTCCCAAAAAAGCATGAGGGGTGCTCAACAAATAGACAAACTAACAAACAGATGGATAAGCATACTTGCTAAACTAAACATGGTCATCAAGGATAATTATCAATCATAATTAAATGGATCGCGGATATCGGTAAAGCAGTTCCACCCTTGCAGAACTTGGCAAAAATGTGGCTTTTCCAGAATTCACCCCCACAAAATGCTCGGGAGCGGGCACGGACACTCCATGAAGCCCCTGGAAATAGACCCACATCACTGCACTTGAGATATTGAATATCGATCATCAATTGCTGGTTGTACTGACGTGGAATTGATGATCAGTTTTGGGAATAGACCAAGGGGTTATAGTTGAATCACAAATAGTACATCAAGCATTGGCACTAATATTGGCATAGTCATAAGTTTGGCATCATGATACAACATGACATGACCATTTATCATTGGTCTAATCGATCATAATTCACTAAGCCCATCATCATGGGCATAAACTTGGCCAGTCCCGTTGATACTGACCAGTGACGCTGGCGACATGAGGTGACCATCCCTGGACCCCATCTCTGGTCAGCTTCCACCAGCTCGGCGCTGAAGTCAGAGCTCCGTGTTGTTGACGGTGTAGGGAAAGTGTCGCCGAAAGACATGCGCCTTGGAAGTGAGGGCCGCAACTGAGGAATGATCGGCAAACGACGTCCATCCTCAGCCAAGTGGTATCCCCATTGTATCCCCAGCTGCCTTGCAAACGATGGTTCACAATGCTTGCAAACGATGGTTCCAATGTTTCCAGTGTTTTCTTGCTCATTGTTCACAATGGACGACCACAAATGACGACAAAACAATCTAGCCGCGAGTTGCCTCATGAAGCGCTTAAGAACATTTGCCAGAACTCAGCAGCACTAGTTTGACACTAAACCTTCCACAAGATTGCCGGAGATTCGCATAATTGTTGGTTGATTCCGTGCACAACATCAGCTGTGGATCCTTGGCACCTTCAAAATTCCGCCAAAACACCACCCGAGAGTCGCGAGCCACATAGATCTCACCACCACAGAGCCACACCCTCGGCGCGCACAGCGCATCAACCGCATCCAACCACAACTTGGCAGTGGGCACTGCAGAAGGGTTTACCAACCCGGTTGAATGAAATATGATGAGTTGGACATTGCCAGACTCCTAGACATCAATCATCAACAGTGAAAGCAAATGCATGGGCATCATCTGATTTGTTGTTACGCCAGCCTCTACCACAGCCGGCGAATGTCCAGGTTTCAGAGCTAATCAGCAAGCTCACCATGTGAATCAACGATGCGGAAGAGTGAGGTATTTGCCGGGGCCACTACCATGGCATAGCCTGGTGTAGCCTGGGGTAACCTGCTGGTCGCCGAGGCTCCGGATGGATTGCTCGATGTTCTCCGCGCCCCACATGTTCATGCCATAGTCATACCTGCAACACTTGGACCGGTCTACAAACCTGGTTGGGCTATAAATCACCAGTGTGATTGGGGTAAAGATGGGTAAACCAGCTATAGAAATGATGGATTTTCCAATCTTAGTTCACCAGAGCGTACTTAGATCGATTCATACTGGATCAGCAACTCATGAGGGTGCACCCAAGAATGTGCCCACGCGTGGTGGATAAGCCTCACCCAACGTATGGACATACAGTAATTACTGTTTCTGTGACACCTCCTGCTTAGCCAACCAAACCTGGTTCTCTGGCAGTTGGGATTTCGACCTACCCTGCTCACTTCAAATTTTTTTGGTGTTCTCCCTTAGCATTGAAAGAACACAGTGACCACCCCCGCTCACCGGGGCCATTCTCTCTGAGCATCAGCTTCGCTACAAAATGTCCAAACATCACCACTCCACATGTTTTTGTTGGCTTTTCACTGTATTTCTGTCATGAATCGAAGTACCGTAACACCTAGGCATTCCGTGCATCCCATATGCCATATCCTCCTGCCATTGATTACCGCCGGTGATCTCACCAAGTGGCTCCCCCGACTCGTGCCACCAACGCTTGGAGATCGCAAACAGGCCTGACAACAGCTTCAGCGTCCAGTATGCTACAGCTCACAGCCCATGTGCTGAACAACTCTTGGGCTTCCATTTCTCACCACGCTTGGGCTTCCAGGTGCCAGAAAATGCCTTTTTTCGATGCCGAAATTGATGCTGAATAAGTGGGTCAAAGACTATCAACCGTTCTTCCCAGCCAACCTAATCCTTCCATCTCTCACCCTTAGGTGCCAACCAGCCCATCGGCACAAATTCACCGCGAGATCTGCTCAAAAGATGGTCCATGCCTCCGCTCATGCATGGCACCAGATCTGATCCATCGTCAAACCAATTGAAGAAAAGCGTCCAATCAAACCTGAACCAAGCGACGGGAAACTGTGGGAAGGTCGTGATTCAGACCTCTGAATCCTAAGCACCAGAGGTCTATTCAAGGTAATCCAATTGCAGACCAAAGGGGAGGTTCCTTTCATTTCCTGGCTACCACAAAAACGAATGGGGAGAATCCCATGCTGACTTGTTCTTGGACTCGCAGCTGGCTGATGGCCCCAAAAGAAATGACAAGTGGAGAGGGTCCAAATGGGTCCAAAGCCTCCACCGATCTCAAATTCCCTCAGAATATTGTTGAAATTTAATAGATAGATGATAGATGATAGATCATCTTGTCACCAGCCAGCAATTGGGAGGAAACCCAGGCCCCAAACCAAGCTACACAACTGATTGGTGGATCCACATCCACACGTTTCAGCCAGGGCAGCATCATCTTGGATCCCACAGCATTGTTGTCCATCTCCCAGGTATCTGCGTCCAGGATTGGAATCAAAGGCACCACAACGCCTCGTGGCTACAGGGCGTCTGCTATGCGCAGGTGATCTGGGCTGATCCTGCTGACATCAGGGGGATAGAGGTTGGTGATGATTGGTCAGTGCCCATGGTTCAATAGAGCTGATTACTCGTCATGCCAACGCTGGATGAAGTGAACCCCCCGAGTTGACCGATAGGGGAATTCCTCCAAAATCCTTGAAGGTTTCCCATCAAAATGGTACCCCCCCAATTTTTGACCTACATGGTTTATTAATCCAGGGTTGACATGAATGGAGAATTATCAGCCGAAATCGACCGCCAGCTGGGAGCAAACCAACAAATGCCAATGTGCGGGTTGCTTAACTTGGTGGCTTATAGATCCCTTGCTATTTTTTTTAGTGGTTATATGGTAAATCCATCATATCCCAAAAACACTAAAAACCTAAGTTAGTGGGTATAAGCCATCCAGTTAATTAGAAAGTATTCCAAGCTGTTGGAATAAATGACTTATACAACAAGCAAATGCCAAGGTGTCCTCCCGGAAGATGCGCGCAGCTACTGGCGGCCAAGTCAGAATTGGCACAGGGTCCGATCCCGAAGCAAGAAAACCAAAAAAGAACAAGTATCGAGTGGCCAAAGTCACAAACAAGTTTACCTCATTTCCACTATTTCTCCTGTGATGGAGCTCTGGTTTGCTTTGCGCACCAATCAACAAAATGTTCTCTGCTAAACTCACCCCGGAAGTGGAAAAATCATTATTTGTAGCTGCTTTTCCCAAATGGTCCCAGGACTCTACGCCGAGCTGCGCTTGTAGTTCTGCCGGATATGCTTCAGCAGAGGCTGGTACCACCCTGCGGTCCATGTTGTGAACCCCAAAAAGATGGCAGCCAGATGGGAAGCATCGAGCGAAAAGAACAGCCAGATTCAACAAGTAGGTTGTCTATCAGATTTTTTTCATAAGCTTGCTATTATTGCAAGATCTTCAAGCTATTTGGTCGCTCAGTTTCTAGCGATGCCCCTTTCCCACTTGAGATTGGAAGACTAGACACGCAGCTGAAGTGAAGGAATCCGATCTCACATCCTGATCGTAAATGTCATCGCTGCGATCATCTTGAAACATTAGATGGGTGGTAGATGGCGGCATCCACCACAACAAAGATACTTGTTATATACTTGTTGTGGTCATGTGCGCCGTGCCTTCTGCTGGCCGGACATGAGCATCCAAAAACATGATGACATCCTGATCCCAGGCGCAATAAGCAAAACAAAGCGGTGGTTGACATTTATCCAATCTTGCCAGCGTGGAATGCTTGCACACAGATGGTAGGCAATCCATGGCAATAGTATCGTTTTTTCTCGTTGTGTGCAGCTCAGCAGCTTGCGGTAAAATTGGACACTCACAACTGCGCACATGAGACGGATTGGCACTATTTGAAAACGCATGCATGTGTGTGTGTGTGTGCTCAATTGTCAATGGAAGCAGCTCATAAGATCACCTCGATGACCTTCCATGCATTCCCCATCCCCGGGAAGGTCATGCTTGGCTCAGCTCTATACTAGACAGGCAATCTCAGGAATTGAGACCCGTTTACCTTACCTGTTGGGATTCAACAAGTGGATCGCGTTTGAAGGTCTACAACAAGTGGATTGCGCTCTGGCAACTGAACTGTTACAAAAGTGGCATCTTCAAGCAGATGGTCTTCAGCAAGTTTTGGATTGCAGCCTTCAGGGACCGCCTTTACAAGATGACCCGCGCCCAAGGAGCAAAATTTTGCTATACATCCTCACTGGAGGTTTAATGTCGCCGTCGCGAGATGGACGCCACAGGTTTCGGCAAAGTGTTCAATGTTCAGTTTTTGGGGTCCCTAACGAAGTTGAACACATTCACTGGCATTACAGGAAGTACGCCAATTTGCGGGCTCCCATTCGCTCATTGCTGACTCGTATATTGCGAGCTCCCCCTTGTTTTCAGTATGCAGCATTGCCTACCATTACCATGACTTTTTCGCGGGCGCAGGTTTTACTTATTCAAGAGATCCTAGTCAACATTTGGCAAAAACACATCACGGAATGGCACGACGGAGAAGTGGATGACTGGGGCCCGGATGACGCAGGTTCGAGGTTGAGTTCTCACTCTGCTCCAGTTCACGTGGAGCCGACTGGCAATGCTCCACAGCCTTCAGCTTCCTCGAGTGCTGATTTGCATCCTGCGGCGCCCTTGGTAGAACAAGATCAACGTGGACATCGCATTCGGCATTTTGGTACTGGTGCATTTTGTGTCAAATGTGGTGTACAAACAGCTCGACTGGAACATTTGAACTTAAAAAATTTGAAGAAGACTTGTCCGTACGCCAACCTACCTTCTTCTTCCTGGATGTCCACGCCGGGCAAACGAACTGCAAAAGCTCGACTGGATGAAATGGAAAGAAAATTGAACGAAGTCTACAACAAGAAGCCGCAGCACAAATTATATTGGAACCGTTTGCTTGGCAAAAATTCTTCTGATTTAACCACGTATGGCCGGCTCTGGTGCAGCCTATGTGGCAGAACATTTGGGTGGCAATATCGCCACAACAATCTTCCAAAAACACGGTGTGTACCACTACAACCACCGCCGGAACCGCCAGATTGGGTGCCGGCTGAGCAAACTCAGAACACAATCAATGAAGCAACAACTGCCAGGTCGAATCCTGACAGTTCCAGGCCAAGGAGGCGATTGTTCGGCAAACAAGCAGTCGCTCCCACATGAATTTTTTGTTTCACAGCTGGTCCTTCGATCTTTTTCTTTCTGCATGATTCTTTGAGTCACTACATTTTAGACTGTTCATCCTGAGACCATTTTTTATTTCTTTTCAGCAGATGAGTTGCCGTGGTCTACGAGCAAAACCTCTGCCTGGAACGAGCGGATATACAGCAGTTGTTCCGTTCAGACACGACCACTCTACTTACCTTACCTGTTGGGATTCATCGATTTCTTGGGGCTTGACCCTTACCCCACCAGGGCTTGGCAGGCAAGTTTCTCCGACGGCAATGTTGCCACCTTCGGTCTTTGATTTGATGAGCCCTCTCCTGAGATTACATTCGCTGCATCGCCCCGTCCATCTCAAGCAACGTGCCATATCAATCCATGTCAAATGCACAAATGCACCCAAGCGCTTGACAGTGTACGTAGGCCCCATGGGAAGTCAGCAATAGACATTGCACAGGTGAAGGGAAACACGGTGTAAACATTGGGGCTCGTTTCGTCTTGCGGATCACCTCGTGATTGTCCTTTGTATGAGTCTTCATCTTCCCAAGAACACCCCCGCTCTTGAATCATCTTGCACTGATCGACCACACATCTTCACTGTTCACAACATGCGGTAACGCAACCCGATTCCCAGATCAAGAGCCACAGCTGAGTTTCCGCTGTTCATGTCGAATCCTCGGCAAGGGGCATGGGCGAAGCAATGGGTGAAGGGGGTATATTTGGAAGAGAAAAGATCAGGCATAGTACACCGAAGAATCCCTTCAATAGAAGCAACTTCCAGACAGGATCCGCAACATTGCCACTCTCACAACAGACCTTGCAAGGGAAATCTCTTCCCGCAGGGCGTGTCCGTTGCCTGACTTGCTTGTCCCTTGAAATCGGTGCTTCAAATGGGAAGATTATGGGAACATGGTCGAGAGTTGCTGTCCTCAGAACTCACCCCTACTTCACAAATGACAATCCGAAGCCATGATCCTAACACCAGAGAGTCATCCACAACATCTCCAGTGCTATTACCAGATGGTACCAATCCCTGACATTTCATCCATGTCAATGCTTCGATGCACCAAGACACTCCCGGATGATGGGGGAGAAGTCCTTCAGCATGGGAGCCAGAGGTGGATCACTGCCATCATCCACCTGGCACATCTACAAGCTGGCACATCTACATTCCAAACTGCCGCTAGCTTTGAAAACCTCCTG
>VSDK01001740.1:824599-842642 GCA_009767595.1 Symbiodinium kawagutii | reverse complement strand
TGCTGAAGCTCATGCCTATGCTTCCAGGTACCAGCCAATAGTAGGTAACCAACCCCAGTTACAACAACCCCAGTTACACCAGCTGGTTACCTACCATTGGCTAGTCACTGAAAGCATAGGGTATGATTCACCTAGCGCCGCAAACAAACCCAGGCACCAAAATGATCTCCACCAACAACTCTCTGGGAGTGCTGTTCAGGATGGAATTCAACCTCGGGAAGCTGTGTTGCCCCAAACATCCTTGGGACCTTGGGAGGTATCCTAATTATCTCGTGGCTAATCCAGGGAAAGGATTCAACAAAGCAACCAATTTTCGGCCACACCAATTCTCCTCAACTGCCTTTGCCTTTGAAAACCTCTTGGAGCAAAACTTTGAAGAGGAGGAGGCCATGTTGGTGCCGCATATTTTTCAAGAATCACTGGAACACAGGTTGCAGCTCATGCCACCCGTCAATGATGTTCGTTGATCCAGCCATCTGGATCTATCTGATTTCAGGTTCCGACCTACGTATGACGTGATGAGCCCTAAATTAGGAGCCTCGGAAACCACTTCAAATGGATGTACTACCTCAACATCCACCAAAGTTGTATATGACTATACATATATGACTACTATACCTAGAATCTAGAACAAATGAAGCGCTTGCCATGTATCACATGTTTCCAGGCGCCATTCCTGCGTAGAGCCGGATCCGGGCTGCCAGCCACTGCTGGCCGCCTGGGTATCCCCTACGTTCGCGTCAGAAACCTCAGCTTCAGCAGCCAAGGACAGGTCGTGGGTCGCCCCTGTCCCCCGGTGGGTATCCCATAGTGGCTGTTAAGGGCGAAGCAATGGTTGAGTAATGGGTGGTGAGTTCATGGCCAGTGGTTGTTAATGGCTAGTTGCCACAAATGAACAAGTGAGTCTTGTTGGGATATTCGTCATTGTAGACGCTTGAGACCGACCGATAGCCAACTAGTAATACAGATGGGTCGCAACCACGAAGACGATCATGCTAATGTAGCTGGATCAAATAGCATCAGATCGCAGCAGACCAACCTTGGTGGCTTTTAGACCCCTTGCTAAAAGTTTAACGGCTTTTGTGGCTATATGGTAAATCAATCATATCTATCCCAAAAACAAAAGCTACAAAAGCAACCAATCACGGAGGCAAACACCATGGGCATGCCTCACCCTGCGCCCTTCACATCTGCTGATGACTCATCCAACTGTTGGCGTTCTTGGTGATGGTGGCTTGACCATAACCCATAAAGAACCATGATTCACCATGAGATGACCATTCGGATTATAACCATTGGATGAATTGGTCATCATAGAATAATTACCATTGGATGATATGACCATGGCCATTGGTCAACTAGCCATAGTAAACCATTGCTACATAGCCATGGGGTTGGCCATGACCCATGACCATCTGCTGCGCCACCGCGACCATGGCGAGGCGCTTGTGTTCGTTGTGGGCGGCAATGACCTCGGTGGTTGATGCGTCCATGCTGGTCGAATGGGATTTGGAAGTCATTTGGTAGTTGTAGTTATGAGAGTTCATATAGTTAGGAGAGTTCATAGTTAAGTATCATAGTTTATGATAGTTTAGATAGTTTATGATAGTTTAGATAGCTTATCATAGGAAGTTTAGTTACGAAGTGCGGAACTTCCGTGTTACGAAGATTTGAAAAGATCTCAAAAGAAATAGATCTCAAAAGGAATAGATCTTGACTTTGCGTGACGCTCTCCGCACTGTCAGGGCTGTTTCAATTGATCTTGGAGAAGTCTTGGATCTTGACTTTGCGTGACAGGCGTGGCATTTGGTGCACATGGAGCTCCTCTGGGATCGCATTCCGCACTGTCAGGGCTGTTTCAATTGATCTTGGAGAAGTCTTGGATCTTGACTTTGCGTGACAGGCGTGGCATTTGGTGCACATGGAGCTCCTCTGGGATCGCATTCCGCACTGTCAGGGCTGTTTCAATTGATCTTGGAGAAGTCTTGGATCTTGACTTTGCGTGACAGGCGTGGCATTTGGTGCACATGGAGCTCCTCTGGGATCGCATTCCGCACTGTCAGGGCTGTTTCAATTGATCTTGGAGAAGTCTTGGATCTTGACTTTGCGTGACAGGCGTGGCATTTGGTGCACATGGAGCTCCTCTGGGATCGCATTCCGCACTGTCAGGGCTGTTTCAATTGATCTTGGAGAAGTCTTGGATCTTGACTTTGCGTGACAGGCGTGGCATTTGGTGCACATGGAGCTCCTCTGGGATCGCATTCCGCACTGTCAGGGCTGTTTCAATTGATCTTGGAGAAGTCTTGGATCTTGACTTTGCGTGACAGGCGTGGCATTTGGTGCACATGGAGCTCCTCTGGGATCGCATTCCGCACTGTCAGGGCTGTTTCAATTGATCTTGGAGAAGTCTTGGATCTTGACTTTGCGTGACAGGCGTGGCATTTGGTGCACATGGAGCTCCTCTGGGATCGCATTCCGCACTGTCAGGGCTGTTTCAATTGATCTTGGAGAAGTCTTGGATCTTGACTTTGCGTGACAGGCGTGGCATTTGGTGCACATGGAGCTCCTCTGGGATCGCATTCCGCACTGTCAGGGCTGTTTCAATTGATCTTGGAGAAGTCTTGGATCTTGACTTTGCGTGACAGGCGTGGCATTTGGTGCACATGGAGCTCCTCTGGGATCGCATTCCGCACTGTCAGGGCTGTTTCAATTGATCTTGGAGAAGTCTTGGATCTTGACTTTGCGTGACAGGCGTGGCATTTGGTGCACATGGAGCTCCTCTGGGATCGCATTCCGCACTGTCAGGGCTGTTTCAATTGATCTTGGAGAAGTCTTGGATCTTGACTTTGCGTGACAGGCGTGGCATTTGGTGCACATGGAGCTCCTCTGGGATCGCATTCCGCACTGTCAGGGCTGTTTCAATTGATCTTGGAGAAGTCTTGGATCTTGACTTTGCGTGACAGGCGTGGCATTTGGTGCACATGGAGCTCCTCTGGGATCGCATTCCGCACTGTCAGGGCTGTTTCAATTGATCTTGGAGAAGTCTTGGACCTTGACCGCCATTCTATAGGCTCAAATGTTTTTTTTCTATATGCACTTATAAGTTTTGGAAACTTCCGCCTCCGCCTCGTGCGGGAACTACTTGTAACAACTGTAGTCATGATGGGTATGTCTGTATGATAGCAGTATATAGCATTGTAAAGTTAATACTATAGTAGTACAGTGCTTATAATTTTGGTATCGTTGTAGTCATTATAGTTTATAGTATAGTTGTAGTTGGTTTACCGCTATAGTGGCAGAAAATGTAGTTCTAGTCTATAGTACAGTCATAGTTGGCTTAAAGTATATCTATTGCCATAGTAACCATGGATCTACTTATAGTATATATACTTATTATAGTCCAGGGTGGTGGTGTAATGTTGTCGTTGCTTTACAAGTATAGTGGTAAATTTGCCGCTGGATAGTAGCCGATGTTGACAGCAATGCTTTGAACATGGTGGTCAAAATGATGAACATCATAATGATGAACATCATGATGATGATGATGATGATGATGATGATGATGATGATGATGATGAGGTTTCCTGGTGGTTGATTCAACCTTGATTCATAACATCGATAAACAACCATATGGATGCAACCAACCAACCGTGCCAAAAAGAGGAACATATTGAACATTGATGGGGATGCTGGTGGTGGAGTGATGACCGTGCCCATGCCAGCCTTATTCCAGGAAGGGCTGTGCTAGCAGCTTGGATGCTCACCCCAGGTAACAGTGCCAAGCAGTTGGGATCCATGGCTACAACTCGACAATTCCCCATGGGTGAAATGATTCCTATATGCGCCAGCGTCCATCAAGCCCAGTGAATGTCGCAACGTTGACTGGGTACCAGTTTAACACGCCAGTGGTGATTCATCCATTAGTTCACCACTCATCATCCATGAATTAACTATCGCATGCAGTAAGCATGAAACAAGTGAAAGAATCATTAACCATGAGTGAATCCCTGCCCGAACCATTCCAACCACCACTGACGCTTCATTGGTCTGGCCGCTTCCCTGGTGAACAGCCCTGCCAAGCGTCGATGGACATGCTCCACGAGATGGGCATCTGGGCACTCGATATAGCAACCACCTGAGGCCGGTGGTGGATCAGTCACCCCCGAAAGAAACCGAGTATAACTACGGTTGGTTAACTATTGATGGTTCACTATGCTTTGCTTGGCTTCTTACTGTGATCCCAACTGATTCAAAAATCTCAAGAAACTGAATTGAAAACAGCGCACTCTTTCAGGTGTCCTTTGGCACTCCGCAAGCTGGGCCTATCTCTGTAAGCTCAGGTGGGATGCGACGCCAACATGCCGCAAGCCCATGGAATCGCGTCATGATCCTCCTGTGAAATGCGTTAGCTAAGATCATCATATGCCAAGGTCTTCCAACAGGGCCACAAAGTGGCACCCATTTTAGGTTGATGAATTACGCATCCTGTTCTAAGTTGCTTAATGGGATGCTACTGGGCATTCAGCGACTAGCCATGGTGAACATCCCTCCGTTTTTCAACCCAACTGCGGGCGGCGCCTCAGGATGCCAAGTCTGCCCCAGACGGCTATGCAACATGGGGAGGCAGCTGAACATTTGCAGCGCCTCAGTGAGCTCCCCATGTCCATGATGGCTGGAGAACGATCCATGAATGGCTGCAGTACTTCCCTTTTTTTCCCCAAACTTTTCACCCAAAAGCTTGCGCTGAAGAGAGTGTGATGATCTACAGTATTCGAATAAATTTACGGTTCACATGAATCAACTTCCCCCCGAAAGCAGCAAAGGACCACAAGACTTCAAGGAAACAGACTTGCCATTAAGCCAACACCCAAGCCGTCTTCTTTCTGCAATCATGTACGCAAGTAGGTTCTGCTTGGAAAAAAAGGTGACCGGGCCCAGCATGATGGTTATACCGAGGGTTCCTGTCTTTTTTTCCCATGAGCCAATTCAATGAATGAGTTCCAGCCCAGCCAGGTCACATAGACCAGGATGAGGAAAACTGGGAAAGGCACGCAGCGTTTCCTGGCTCTTCATGGAACCCTGTGGAGCTCCCGAGATGCTTTCACCAACAGCAGCATGTCTGCCCAGGCATGGAATGGTAACCAACCATCAACGGTTGATACTGATTGATCAGTGTTGAGGATCACAACTCAACAGTTGTTGATAATGACTGAGAATGGCCAATCATGGTGGATCAATGGATGAGTAAAGGTGGCGGCTGATATATGGTTGATATCCCTTTGGCTCCAGCCCAGCAAGGGCCCAACAGACCTGAACAAGCAGCTTGAAGATTTTGAAATGGCCGTTGACCATCATTAGCCAACATGATATAGCCATTAACCGTCATCAATGAAGCATTATTAAACAATGGTTTTAGCTTCGATAAAACAAAGTTGTGAAACAAATCCGTATGTTACTAACAATTTCTCATATACAATTGTATTTTAAAAGCCTTGGAATACACTTAGAACGCAAGTATCAACCACTTCCAACAATCACCGATCATGGTCACTAGCCAGTATCAACCCACACCAGGCATTGTTAAGCAACCAACCATCAGTAGCCATGCACGTCCCCCACGTCGAGGATTGCTGGATCGATCTGGCGCCCCGCGTCCTCTGTCGATACATCTCCAAAACCACCGCAACGAAGCCTCGGCGCCGCAGTTGAGGGGATTGAGAACAGTTGATGGCAGAACTTACTAACCCGTTCCATGAGTAACCAAAGTTGGTTGATGGTTGGCTGGTATCATAGCTGGTGGTTGGTTGATACTAGCCTAAAGTAACCATGAGTTGATGGTGTCAAAGGTGGTTGACAAGAATCAAGCCCTTAGTTGATCCTCTCAACCATACCATTACTAGCCAACAAGATCATATTATGATGATTACATGTGGTTGTGCCAATGTCCTTTGATCAATGGCAATTTGTACATCTCATGGTTTACCTCAAGGGTCGGATCCAAGGTCATTGGTGATGCTGATTGTAATGGTACTAAATTTATGGTATGACCTTTCCACCTGTCATCGCACAACGGCATACCATAATCACTTTTACTAGTGTGCCACTAAACCATGCACCATTTATGATTACAAGCAGTTATGCTAATAATACTCATACAAGTACAAATGGTACAGGAATTCATGGCATACCGGATTATCAAACAATATCGGGGGTTCTTGCCGCAGGGGCACCCAAAACTTGTGGCTGGCTTATTGCTATAAATAGTCAATGTTGGATGCTAACTGGGGGTACCCCTATCTTGAGCAACCGCCATAAATCAATGATAATCACTACTGGTATAATCGGTAACTTATCATAATTACTATCATGATCCGTAGAGTTAGCAACTGTATGATCTGTAAATCATAAAGGGTATGAGAGCACGACTGGTTGCAACGGTGACAGCTGCAACTGTTGTCAGCGAAGAGTGTTGACTTCACACATCTTCACACTCAATGAACGTCAATCCATTTCTCTTATATAAATGGCTGCTTCACTAAGCGGTTCCAGCTTGTGACCAATTATAAGGACACTGTAAACTAAGGTCGATGCTGCGTGTGCGCTCGTGGGTCTCAATCATGCGCTGCAGTTCGTCAGTTCAATGTTGTGCGAAAAAACTCGCGCTTAGTGTTCCTCTTCCTGGTCGAACTCGCCTTCGGCCTCTCCCAATCCGGCTTCCCGAAACATCTCACGTTCGAACGTTTCGAAATCGTCATCAGCACCAGGGCCGCCCTCGTCGGTGCCCTTGGAGGCGGCGTAGCGCTGAATCAAGTAATCAGTCAAGTCGGTCATAACCGCAAAATCAACTTCTCCTGGCTTAGGGATGAACTGTTCATTGGCGCGCGAGGCCGCCCAACGGGAGTCTGCAAGGCGCGCAACCTCCAGGCACGCAGGCGCGAGAATGCGAAGCGTCTGCCATGAGACAAGAACTGCCTCAGGGAGCTTTAAGTACGCCGCAATGGCGGCCGCGTCAGGATTGGAGCCGTCACGATTGCCCACTCGACGCGTGAAGGTTGCCAGAGACATCATCTCATGCCTGAGCGCTGGGTGGTACTTGATCTCCGGAGCCAAGCGGACACCGAGGTGCATCGTCAAGAAAAGGGCCGTCGCGGCGGTGAATGGCAATATATTGTCCGCGTTGAGGCGCCCAAGCGCCGAGATGCGCGAGCTTGCCAAACGGTCAACGTACACGAGGAACATTGCTCGCAATCCATTTGATGCAGCAGTGATGACTCTCGAGTGCACCGAAAATTCGAAAGTAGGAATCGGCATCCTTGTCGCTGCGTCTTGATTTTCACCTCCCCTTTCAGCGAACATTCCAAGCATGAAGTGTGCGCGGGCTCGTTTCGGCAAATAGTGCACGAAAGTAGCCTCGTCTGAATCCTTGGCGTCGGCCACCACCAAGTTCGACATGCGGACCGACGAGAGCCGGAGGGAGATGCGGCTTGCAGTCTCCCAGTGTTGCAGGATGACCTCAGCCACCTCACGGTCGTTGAAAATTAATGGGGTGCGTTGCAGCAATGCGAGCCAGGATCTGGCCGGCGTCCGCAGTGTTCTCGTCATTGTTCTGCAGGTAGGCGATGAAACCTTCCAGGGCATCGACATCAACAGATGGTAGTTGATGGTCAGCTCCGCGCGGACCAGCTGATCACGCAGATCATCTCGTGCATAGTCCGAGGCGTGGTAGAAGGCAGTGACCATGAAGGATTGGTTTTTCTCCGCTGTGTTGTTGCCCACTGATGCCCCACAGTAGCTCAGCATGACTAAGGCATCCGACAAGATGCCCTTCTGGTCTTTCGCGACGCTCGAGCCGTCTGCGCGCACCGATGGGATGTCCAACACGTAGACCGGGAGGCGATCCACAGGACGCAAGACCGTGCCTCCGCGGCACGAGGCTGCCACATGCTTCGGGAGCTTACGGCCGATCGTGGTTTGCGGCCCAATCTCAGCCTTCGCAATCAAGGTTGCGGCCTGCCAAGTTGCCGGATCGCAATTGGCGCGCGGGTACGAAGCCTCGAGGAATGCTCCAAATCCAGCGGCATTCTTCGACAGAGACATGTGGTCAGCGGAAAGACCAAAGCAGTGAAGAAGATAGCGTATGGCGAGTACGTGGTACAAAAGCTCAGCTTGAGCCAAAATGGCTACGTAGTAAAGTGATCTGTAACCCAGTCCCTTGACTGGGCGGATGTGCTCAAGTGTGAGACGACGGAACATATCCTGCTGATACGCTACCATGGAAGGAGAGGGAAAAAACAGCCTAAGGCTGGGAAAAAAAAAACTCCCCCCTTAAAAAATTATGCCCAACTAAATCATTGCCATTTTCAAATGGCCAACTAAAGATTTGCTACTTAACAAATATAATTTGACCTTTTGTTTTAGTTGATTGTTAATCCAGCCCGCATCGTTACCTGAGGCTTGACTCGGTGATTGCTGCTGGTGCTCGCAGTTGTGTTGCGAGCGCGTTAGTTACATTTCCCCTGTTGGGATGATGACCTCCTCGCACAAAGCCTTCACAAAATGGTCGCAACTCACGTGTCCCAAGCCACTTATGGTGACGGTATTTCTAAATATGCACTGTCAATACAATGTCTATTGTGGATCTATCTGTCTATTCTCCACTTATTGATCGATTTAAATATTCATCTATATATATGTATCTATTCATCTACAGTATCTATTTCTGTACATGTTTACACCCACACACACACACGTTTTCTACACGTATCATGCCAAAGTATATCAGCATCAGAGCCATGATCGTTATGATGGTCAGAAGAATTATCAGAACCGTCATCAACTTCTCCACATACTCCTTCTTTGTATCTATTCGCTGGTTATCATCCGCTTCCCGAGTAGCAGAAAAAATTGACAATAGGCCCCAAATCATCATCACCGGGATATTGTCCTGATTTGTTGGTTATTATTCCGATCGTTAACCATTATTTTACCTATATAGTTAATCATCGTCGTCATCATCATCATCATCATCCTCATCATCATCCATAACTCTTATATATAGATACCTTATTTCTGCTTACTATCCATATATTTGCATTCCTTGTCGGTAGTTAACCATCATCATCCTCATCAAATAATTGGCTAACCATCAGTTCAAGCATCATAATCATCATCCCTTGAATACCCCAGTAATTAATCATTGTTGATTGCTATCTCCTGTAGCTAACCACCATATTTGCATCTATTGGCTGATACTTAATCAATCATCACCGTCACCATCACCATCATCATCATCATCACCATCACCATCATCATCATCATCATCATCACCATCATCATCATCATCATCACCATCATCATCATCATCACCATCATCATCATCTCCCGCTGTCATCTCCGCCTCCCCAAAGTTCCAAGCCGCTGCCCAGCAGGAGCAGAAAGGCCAGGGTTCCTCTTTGAACGGGAGCTGGTTAGATCAATGGTTAATGAAGGGGTCGATGATGAATCATGGAGACCAGTAATGGTTGATACAACTGTGGCTGATGTGACATGATCTAAGTGGGGGATTAATGAATGATGAATAGTTGAGATATAAGTACTGTTGATATAACTACCGTCGATTAAGCTATGGTTGCTATAACTGTGGTTGATTATCGTTGGTATAGACATGGTTGATCGATCATTGGTCTTTACTGTCGATAACAGAAAGGTTAATTACTATAATATAGCTTGATGGTGAACATAGTCATTTGTCACGACCAATGGACGCTGACAGGAAGATATAGGAAGGACTTGCGGCTACCACTGGTGGCTACAGATGGCCTAACGATCGGTATACTGGTGGCTGAACATGTCAAAATGGTTGATATTCATCCCTCATTGATGCAGGTTGAGCAGCTCCCCCGTGAACCGCCCAATCACTGGGCCTGGGCCAGCCCGTGATGCGGGGCTGCTCCTAGGGGAACCACCCAGGCGGTCGCCAGCGGCGCCTTCCAGGGCGAGCAAGGCCATGGCTGGAGCAACGAAGAGCATCAGCAGCAAACAAACATCGCGTGCGACCTCAAGGTCTTCAGCAGGGGCGGCGGGGAGCGCCCGGCCGTGAGTCGTTTGTTGCTTGGATTCACCTGCTGCAACCCTTTCAGCTAGAACCAGCTAGTGGCAGCGCCTGGAAATCTCACTGGGTGGTAGCAGCTATTGTTGCTTGTTGCATCTAGCGGATCGGGTTGTTTCTTGATTGCAGCTTGGCATCTACCAAGCTAAGATGTGCAAGTAGAAACAAATGAAAATGCATAGAAGATCCAATTCCGTGCGCATGCGACTACAGCCAAGACACCTACTTAGCTCTCGTATCTAAATGAATCAAGCGTAAACCTTGATCTGAATCAAGCGTAAACCTTGATCTATCTACAAATATCAATCTATTGAAATAAATGTAGCTATGAATAAACACAAATTTAATATAAACATCTATTTATCATAAACTACGTTCGGTCACCTTCATCATCAACCAACACCTGGCTGTTTCACAAAAAGCTTTTGCCACGCTTGCCTGCTGCTTGGGTGGCGCCATAGCTGGAGGGGCCCCACATGGCAGCGCACCGGTGAGGCAAACAAAAGTAGGTCAGAAGCCATGGATGTCACTGAGGTTCATCACTGCGAAGCCAACAACTATGGCTGGTTGGTGGTTTCAACCCCTATGACATCCTATGATAAGATATTCGTCAACAACCCAACCATTTGTTAATGTGGAGCAGGAACAAATATTTAAAATCACCCACTAGGTGATAGTTGTGATGGGGTATCATCCCATTTTCGGCAACGGAATGGGTTGTGGTAGTTCATTCGAGGCAAGTCATGCACTCCGACTTGTAAGGATCCATTACCTCGGGCATCCTCCCGTAATGTATTCGATGTGTGCAGGCTTCAGCTTGCCAATCCCAATACCTCCACGCAACTTGAGCAACAAACTGCCATGGGCTCGCACGTTCATTGACCGTTGCCCATCAAGATACGTGCAGCAATGGTGAAGGAGTAATATTTTTCGATGCTTAGAAGAACCCGACTTTTGAACTAATCATATCCACATGAACTAGTGCTGTATTCAACAATCATTGGCCCATATTAGCCGTTCAATAAGGTTTTCAGACAATTCACCATGACAAATGTTGACTCTTGTACTACTAGTAACTCACATTGACCCATATAATTACATCCATATGAACCTTTATTAACCCCTAAAAAAAAAACATAAATTCTCGGCTTAGATGGGATCGAACGGGACCGGCTGCCCACACCTTGGGGCCCGAGCTCCCAGCATGTAGCAAGTCGGGAGATCTGCACGGGCGCAAAACGAAAGGCATATATCGGTAGGTTTAAGAAATACATAAAACCTTTCAGATCTGTATATATGTAAGGAGACCCTATGTACATATGGAAAAAGATATGTACATATACATTTGTGAATGCAAATGTATGTGAATGCAAATGTATGTGAATGCAAATGTATGTGAATGCAAATGTATGTGAATATAATTTAGCACGTAATATGCCTTTTTTAATTACATACAAAGATAGAGAAACAGATAGAAATATATACATATACTATTGAGATATTTATATATATATATATTGAAAAAACAATATTTAGAGAGAGATATATATATATATACGGAATCAAGACAAAAAAAAAAAAAAAAAAAAGAGAGAGAGAGAGAGAGAAAAAAAAAAAAAAAAAAAAAAAAAAAAAAAAAGAGAGAGAGAGAGAGAGAAAGAAAAAAAAAAAAAGAAAAAGAAAAAAAATGGACATTTAGGTAGATAGACACTAGACAAAGATAACTAGATAACCATTAGATTCTCTGCAACAATCACGTCCCAGAAAGAGAGGAGAATGAGGAGAAACAAATGCATCTTTGGATATTTTTTCGATGTTGGGCATCACACAAACATGAAAAATCGGAGCCTGGTCATCCTGATTGTGCAAGCAGCACTGGACATATCTCACAATGTAGCATGACCTTCCACTGTTGAGCAGTTTCCAGCTTCATTCGCATAGCGCTGGCTCTACCAAATGTCACATCCGGATAAAGTTTCGTTGATCCAATCTGGGAGTCACAAGTTGTGAGCAAAACGTGGTGGAGCCATGAAAATTGCCATGCTCTATCATGCTTCGTTAAGCTGGGGCGGTAACATCGCAAAAGATCCAATGACTTGAACACAGATTTTTTTTCTGCAAATGCTCAAGGACTTGGGTTGAAAACTGAGGGCCCCTAGCAGCCTAGCAATGATAGCCTCAAGGGTCTGAATCAGTGGTGTTCATCGATGCTGCGAGCCCAAGCGGCAGTGTACATGTTGCTTCCGATGGTTTACTGCACGCGGAGGGGGATGTACAAACGTCCAACTGGCATCAACTGGCATCAACTGACATCAGCTGGCATCAACTGACATCAGCTGGCATCAACTGGCTCTGTTGGCATCAACTGACATCAAGTGGCTCTGTAGGCATCAACTGACATCAACTGGCTCTGTTGGCAGGTTTCTGAAATTGGATTGATCGACTGCCATGTTCCCTGGAAGAAACCCTGGGAGCAGTGACCAGAGTGAACCTTCACATTTCACCAGCTTCACCATGGCTTCACCACCAAGTGCTTCCTGGTGGCACATCCGTGGCACCCCATAGCCATGGCCCAATGGATTCACCTCTGCAAATGACTAAAGTGCTACCTGTGCCCGATGATCACCAACGCAAAAATGTTGAGTCCCCGAACCATGATCAGTTCTCCATAGCATGTCCAATGTGAGTTTCACACTTTCAAGCTTCCATTGATTCTTGCTTGCTGAAGTGAATAAATTTGCTCTTGAATTTCAACTTCTTTACCAACGACTTGGCCCCACCAGTCGTGGTTGCAGGTAGGGCCAGGTTGACCCAGCGCGGCACTTTTTGTCACCAACGGCCAATGGCCGGGACTCTCCAGAGGCACAAAAGCAGGGAGCCGAACTGCTGTCATGGGATATACGGTGCTTTCTGAAAATAGGGGACCCAAAAAATGGATGGTTTGTTAGAACTATAAACGGCAAATAATTCAATGCATGGTTTATTACTATAAATGGTTGATAATTTTAATGACTAGATGATTTGGGGGGTTCCACTATCATGAGAAACCACCACATGGACTTAGAAGTTATAGCAATCAGGAATCATAGTCTTAACATGTCTTAACAATATTACATGCAACATGTCCTCGGTAAAAATATGATGTAGCCATACTAATAACAATATCAAATACTGGCAGTGCAGTAATCAATTCCCAACATTCATTAAAACTACACCATCTTCATGCATCTTTCATTGGCAAGCTATTCCTCTGCCGTAGCAATTACTGGGTGCCGTGGCAAACGAGTTCGATCTGAAAGCTGTAACCTGGTCATCCGTGGCAGAGGACCAGCCAAACTATGAAATACATCAGCCATGCTCAAATCGGAACCCTATAGGCAACATGCACTCACTTAACGCGTTTGACCAAACAACTGCAGCAAACTGTCCATGTCAAATGTCAAGGCTAAAGAAGATTGATGCCATTCCACATCTGCAAGCGAAGGGATAAGTTTACAAGATTTCACTACGTAGTCTCAAAGTGAGCTCGAAAGGTATGATTTATCTGTAAACCTTTTACCTTTAATCAAGAATTGTCACCTTTAAATTGTTCGCCTTTAAACAATTTTTACCTGTATCCTTGAACAGGAGCGGAGGCAGCGTTTCTCCAGGAGGATGTCTGAACAGTTCTCTGCTGGAACGCGCGGAACAAGGCGCGCAATCCTTCACAACTGGCTCCCTGCACTGAGGCGCAACAGCATAGCTGAGCACTTGGCTGACGCTCTGAGATTGGACAAAGTCATCCCTTCACATCCCTTTCATCCCTTTCTCCTTTCGGGGGTCCCTATTTTAAAGAGAAGCCACAGAATGTGTAGTCGCACCGTATAAAAAGATGCCCTCATCACACCTCCATGGACCTTGGATTCGTTTTCCAACTGGTTGCTGACCATCACGAATCATATTATGGACTTGGATCCGCAAACTGCTCGCGACTTGCCCACGATCATTAAGCACGTTTAGTTGGATAGCCTGGATAGCCTTTAATCATGATAGTGAATTGCCATCTCCTATCATCACTAGAGTTGCCAGCTCTCTCTCTCTCTCACTCTCTGCGTTGCCATCTATTTCCCTATCATCATCAACCCTGGTTGGTGGTTTCAACCCCGATGAAAAATATGAGTCAACCAACCATTTGTTTGAAATTTCTAAGCACAATAAAATATATTGAAAACAACCAGCCAGTCAACCACTACACGCCTCATCTTACGCTCAGCCAAGTGCAACGCAACCGCCTACTGCCTGAGTTCCTTCGCGGCTGCAGAGGGTCGAAAGCTGTGAACTTCCGCGCATCGGATCGATGCGCGGCGTGAGCCGCAGTCTACCATGGCAAGGGCGGCCAGGCCCATCCATCAAAACCTAAAATCCACGAAAAACACATGTGGAAAAATGTAAATGGTATATATGATACCAATACGGCTGAACCATCCATTTATAGATGGTAGCCCGACGTATCATCCAATATCAACCATGTATAGTAATAAACCTGCGATGACTTTGGGGTTCCCCTATTTAGAGAAACCACCAAATATACATTCCATTGTTGCTGGTCCTGAAGTTGATTCTGGCTGGTTGATGATTCAAAAACATAAACCCATGGGCCACCCAAAACCCTAAAAAGTGTAGGGTTTTACCCTCTGAAAGATTGGTGGTAACCTATAAAAATGTCTGGTTTTGGGAGCCGTAGGCCATCAATGGGGAAAGCTGGAACTGCCTGTCTTTATAAACCATAAACGTAAACCTAGATTCGCCTATAAACCCTCATAGACCTATTGATTTCCCTATGATTCATGACTATGGCAAGCTGGAAGTGTATTGGAACTGCACCATTAAAACCAGGCCCATCATCTCCGGCCTAGGCCATCCCCCGTGAGAGCGACGTCACTGCTTCTGAGTGCAGAATCAAATCCGCAGAGGGATCCAGCCACCTTGTGAGCACTCTAAAACTCCAGAGGTTTGCCATCGCTACATGTTACATGCTAATCTACATCCCTGATGGTCCCTCGCTATAAATTTCAAACTATCATGTCCCTCAATGCTTCATCAACCGGCTTTCCCCGCCAATCCAATCAGATTCTTGGCAGCGTCTCAAATCTCATTCCCCTGCCTGCTAAGCATCAGCTGCCAGGCAACCATGGTGAAAAGTCCAGCACTTGTTACCCCTTAGCACTGGTTTCCTCACCACCGGGTTCTTTTTCGATAAGAAATCAAATGGTGGTTTACACCCATGATCAGTGGTCACGGGATATTTGGGTAAGAAGAACTATGAAGACCAGGTTGGAACCGCCAGCCTGTCAACACTCATAACGACGCTGCTGCTGATCAAACCAACGCAACGGCTCCGACCAGCTGGTCGACCACTCGAACCAGCCTGTTGTCACAGGAGGAACCGGAGATTTTGAAACTCAGCCACACCATGTTCCCATGACCCGGGAAACTCTGACCTCTCAAAAAAGAGTCTCCCAAAAACTATCCAAAACTCTCGCCGACCAAATCGGAGAGGTCAGGATTCTGTGGTGGATTTGGTGATTGCAGTGAATTGTAGCATGTAGCAAGTTGTACCCATGTTGTACCCATGTTGTACCCATGTTGAAGGCCCATGTTGTACCCATGTAGCTCTGATCAACGAGGTTGACTCAACAGCCGCTGGCTGTTCCTCTGGTGGCTCTGGTGTTTGCGGACCCCATCTTTGGCTCGGTGTGCGACAGGACGCCGGGGAAAGACCCGGGGGCCCAGGACAAAGGTGCTGTTGCTGGGCCCCTTCTTGCTGTTCCCAGGGCGACCGGAAACGAAGTTGACTGCGACTCGGGAAAAGGCAACTGATAGCTTTCAACTCTTCAGACTACGACAAATCACATGGATTCACATTGGCAGATGAAGAACTGGAAGTGAAGCAAAGTGAACCAATTGGCTAACAGTGGTGACATGTGATGACCAACGGGAGTCTACCATTGGTCAACTCGAACTCGTCCCTGTCAACCAATGGCAGACTTCCGCGTGAGTCGCGTTCAACAAGCGCCTCAACACACATTGCAGAACTCAAGCACGACCCCATACACAGGCCCACTCGATGAATGCAATGGTGGCTGAAGCGGCACACCGGGTTCAACCCGTTGACCGAACGATCACCGCAAAAATCTCCGGGTGTTAT
This sequence comes from Symbiodinium kawagutii, assembly GCA_009767595.1. NCBI lineage: Eukaryota > Dinophyceae > Suessiales > Symbiodiniaceae > Symbiodinium > Symbiodinium kawagutii. The sequence goes on along the minus strand of VSDK01001740.1, from coordinate 826,347 downwards.
GAATAGGCAGGTGATATCTCTGCAAGATCGAGATCGCGGAAAGGGTGATATGCACAACTTGAGGCACTTGGCTGATACCATGAGTAGCAGTGGCGGGGATAAAGTTTGCTGAATGTGACTTACTCTCAGTCCTTCATGAGTTTTTATGGTAGTTGTTTGCACTTGCGAGTTTGTATTTAGCCCTTGGTTGCAAGTTGTTTGACTGCGAGTGACTTGGAACACTGGCCCTACCATGGCCGACATCTTCTCAGGTGACCAGCTCAGTGTGAGATCATTTGCGCGATCATTGGATGTAACGCCGGGAGTCGCTTCTCCACGACGTGGCTTACAACAACCCCACGACTTGGGGGCCCTTGCCACAGCTTGAGAAGCTGGAGGCTGATGCGCTCATTCCAATCTTCACTCAAATATTGGTAAGGGATGGTAAGGCCGTAAGGCTATGTAATGTTTGCTTTAGATGTTGCGCATTGCTTGTATAAGTGTTGATTAACCCAGGGCGTACAACGGCAGCCGTAACCATCGAAGTCAAGATGAGATTGCACTTGGAAACTGCTCTCACCAGCCTCTTTCCTGCACCGCAAGAGGGCCTCCGCAAAAAGTCCTGTCTTCCTGGTGGTGAGCCCAGCACCTTCACATCTACAACTTTTGAGGCTTGTATATCTTGCGTGTTGTTCTCGCTTGGCCCACCAGTCTATACGTATAGGACCGGAGGGCTCCTCGCGGAAATCGAATTCAGGGATGGATTGTAATTGTCTCATATATGTATTTTGTCATCGCAGCTCAGCTAGACAGGGTTTACAAAATGCTACCCCCTTGGCAGTGAAGTTGAAACATTTCAACATAGACATGTGCACCTGCGAACGCATGAATACAAAACATTCGCTATTATCAAATGAACATATATACATGTATATCGATAAGTATATACATATTGCCTATTTTTTTGAATGCTATTTAAATATGTATATATATATATATGTATATGTGTGTAAATTGAATAGGTATATACCAAGCTATGAATAAGCCTGTATTGTATAAATATATCTATTTTTCTATCTATCTATCTATCTATCTATCTATCTATCTATCTGTCTGTCTGTCTGACAGTCTGTCTGTCTATCCATCTATCTATCTATCTATCTATCTATCTATGCATCTATCTATCTATCTGTCTATCTATCCATCTGTGTGTGTGTGTGTTTGTGTGTGCGCAACCGGGTGCATCTACGTGCAACCCAGCTATTCTTGGCTGAGTTTCCCTGCGCCAAAACGGCATAACTTATCGTTAACACTAAACAGTTGAAAGCGTGCACCCAACCTGCCCAAAGCACCACACACAATGAACGTACAAAACACAATGTCTGAAAATCTAAAAACCTATAAACGCGAGCTGAAATGATCTGACCCTCCCTCTCTCTTTATCGTCTTCAGCAAATGAGATAGGCCTGAGATAGGTAGTGCACTTCTGCAATCGAGGTATGTCTCCCGGTCGGGGATGGCTCGGTACGCATAAAGTTTGGTGAGGCTGCTGCAAGGTTGGTGTGGTCGATCCGTGTCTACAAGGTAGGCCCCAGTTGAAAGTTGGTCAATAAGCCAGTTCAAGATAGTTGTGTCTTCAACAATTGATAGCTTCCGTAGTTACATACCAGTTGGCCACCATTCCTTGATGTACACTGCCTAAGATGAGTTCAATCACTATCTTGGGGGCACCATTCTGTAGCGGCTACCCCGGGGGACGGCCCGGCACC
>VSDK01001740.1:807360-821510 GCA_009767595.1 Symbiodinium kawagutii | reverse complement strand
GATAGATAGATAGATAGATAGATAGATAGATAGATAGATAGATAGATAGATAGATAGATAGATAGATAGATAGATAGATAGATAGATAGATAGATTGATAGATTGATAGATTGATAGATTGATAGATTGATAGATATAAATATAGATATAAATATATGTATATATAATTATATATAGATATATCCATCGATATCTGTGTGTGTATGTGTGCGTTTGTGCGTGTAGATGTATGTGAGCAGGTATGCGCAATTAGTTGTCCAGCTTTGTGATTACAACCATAATCATAAGCATGATTCCAATCATTGTTAATCATTCTCACCCACTATAAGCTGTTACCATCTACTATAATATCCACACGTATCATCATGTAGGGTTGCAGTGGCCGTGCCATCTGGAACCGAGCAGATTCTGTACCCAGTGGATGGCCGAAAGCCACTAAAAGTGACCACCTTGGCATATGATTTGGGGTTTTCCCCTATTCTCGACCATAAATCATTAGGGATAATAGGGTCAATAACCACTATTGTCTACTATTGGCCACTATTGGCTAAGGTCTTTTTACCACTATTTTTGGATAGTGACCTATCTATCATGCGGTTTACACCCACTGCTGCTTGTTGATCGACATCCATTTCACCAGCTTTTTTTGGATGATGACATGGGTTGATTGCCATCAACATTGACCGCATGAGTACCATGGATGAGTTATTCTCTCCTGATATTTCAATTTCTAGTCGGTCTATCCGAAAAATTGTTAGTCATTGGCCATAGCCAATTAAGCCCGTTATTGTCGTCCGCTATGCCTAAGATTTTATTGTCATTACTTAGCATAATTTTTGACCCCAGACATCGGTCCCACGGCCGGCCGACCCTGCGCATACCGGCAGCCGCTTGCGCACGCTTCTCGCGACGGGCGTCGCGTTTGAAAGCGCGCTTACCTCAGGCGTGAGAATGACAGCAATTTGTGAGGTGTTGGTTTCTCAAAAATTGGGAGCCAAAAAAAGCTGGTCTATTGCTAAAAATGGTTGATATTGGATATTTGAAGGGTCACCTATTTTGGGAAACACCCATATTGTTCGATGCGTGGTTCATAGTGACTGATATCCGTGGGTGGTACTGTTTGATGCGTTTGATGGGTGATTCATCATTCATACTTTTGTCTAGCGGGAGGGAGCAATTAGTGACAAAGTCATAGCCAATCATTGGTTTTGATTGCTATAGTTGTAAGCTCATGAACCGCAATCATTCGAGTGGTGAATAGTGATGAGTTGTAGCCCAAAATGATTGGTCAGTGGCTCATAGCGATTGATGGTGAGCACTTGAGGCTGATACTGGCCAATAACAGCTTTTTGACGGTTCAGGATAGTAATTGGCGGTGGTTGTGTGATGATTGACGATGGTGTGTCATGATTCGTGGTTCCTCATGGTCGACAATGGTTCACGACAAGTCATGATGACCTGTAAGGGACGAATAAACAATTGAAACAGTAATGATGGCTGATACCAGCTGATTTGTCATGGTTACAAACCTCTAATAACTAGTAGGGGCTGAGGACCCTCGACAATGCTTGATCTATTGATCTAAGCTCTTATGCAGCAGGTTGAGTGCTGTCATGGTGGCGCCCCCCGTGCTGCGCTGTCTAGTGACAATGCTATGATCTTGGAATTCTGGGGATGAACTGAATGGATGCGTCGTGGGGGCTTCGCCACTAGGAAGCCACCAGCAACTTCTGGGTGATCAAATGTCAATCATGCATAATTCATGGTTGCCAATGGTTAGTGACAATGCTGGTTTGTTCAAGCCTGCCTTCTTGTATCAAACATGACATGTTCGAAATCAAGCTTGTCTTGATGCTCTGACACTGATTTGCGTGCAGGCGCGGTCAGATCGTGCTCTTGCTCGTGGCATTCCGTTGCCAGAAGCCGGTCAACTCTACTTTGTAGGTGTGCATGTCCAAACTGCAAAGAAAAAGTCCATACCTGTACGCAAATAAAAGAAATACACAAATAAAAGAAAGTATATACTTTACTTGCGCACACTCATCGATACATGCATATGAGTGTACATACTGATGTTTGTAAAACAAAGTATGAACACACACATATTCATATACATACATATTTGTGTGGGTTTATCTTTACATTTATGATTGTTTAAATGTACCTTTACGTCGAATGAGGTGAAATGCAAATAAACATGTTCATACTTTGGAGATTTGTTGATCCTTTGTATCGTGATCACTGTGCTTATAATATAGATACTATTTAGCATGTATCAATAGGTCTCCAAGCCTGGACAATGATATCCGTGAACGACCAGCAAAATGGTGAGGTGAATGGTTGATCATAGGGGATGATAACCGAGAAAAATCAGGGATATACCAGCCATCCTTGGCTCTGGGTCAATATCAAGCATCCAAAAACCATGGAGAGTAGTGAACCCGCCCCAACAGTTGGACTATCTTGGTGATCTATAGGGTGTCCATCAGTGGTGTAGGAGATTGACCCACGTCCGAGAATATGGAAAGAAACATGGCAAAAGCCACTGAGATTCAGCAGGTCTGCGGGAATCACATGCCCGGAACCACTCGCGGACTTGGGTTGCCAAGGTGCAATCTTTCACCGCCTGAGGGGAGCAGTGGTGGCAAAAGTCGCAATTGTCGCCATTGCGGCACCCGTCCTGGCACGACATTTAGGACAGCAGTGAGTAGATCAACCTACACACATAAAGTTCTGTTGATAAATTTCATGAAATGGTACTGGTAGAGATATAATTGATTTAATTCATTTGAATCAAAATACAATCCATCTTCATCAAAACATATACATCCTACATGTGTGTATGTACCTCTCTCCAAATGTACATGGTGTATTTTGCACTCAAAAGAAACTGCTAAGATCTGCAAGGTTAGCAAATGTTAGCCATTGCATTCCATCCCTGAACTTTTCACCGTTCCAACTGCTTTTGACTTTGCGAGCGGGCAGTGTCCGCTGCCTAAAATTCCGACTGCTCCACTCCTTTTGGGTAGTTCAAAGGTTCCACTATTGACCCGAGCGACAACACTGGAGATCTCAAGTTGTTTGAAAGCTCCTCCTTGAAGTAAAAGTACGAACAGGGCTTGCAAATTCCGGCTTGGTGGTCCAAGAGATTGCGCTCCATCTTGTTCAAAATTTCTGCTTGCTTGGCCTTGCCGGTGGCAACAAAATCATGAGGAAGGGGGATCTGGAACTGCAGCACAACAGGCTGAGTTCGAGACGTTCTTCAAGTCATCATCCTGGCGGCCACACAGATCTGAGCTATCAAAATATACATTGCGACAATTGAAATGTACCTATCTCATCCTATCTCTTTGTTCTATTTGTATCTAGGTGAGAATGCAAGGCATGGTAAGGTGCGTACGATGAGATGCCAAGTTAGCATTAGAAACGAAACATTGAACAAGTGCAGACATGCAAAACAGATGAATACATCCACTATGACTTCATTCCCATCGTGAATCATTGGCAGCCACCCCTTTGTCTCAGCCATCCCAGCCTCAGCTTCTGTGGAGAAGTCCCACAACTCAGAAGCCTGCTTTAACATTGCCTTACCAGCTGCGCGATCAATTTGTCGTGCTTGGATTCTCTAACTTGCGGCTGGTGGAGGTCTGGGATAGCTGTGGCATGGCACTGGCAGATAGCTATTGCCAGAGTGGATTGCAAGTCATTGCTCAGAGCACCATCAAAAGTTTCACGCACATGGCAGTCACTGGGGCATGTTCAATCCTTCTCAATAGACACAACCGCACATGGAAAATGCCACTGCGTAAAAGCAATGTCCTCGCTTGTGTCAGACCCCTGATAAGAACATAGGCCTCCCAAAAGAATGATCATCACTGACATGGTTCCAAGGATTGGCAAAATCAACTACAGTATCAATGACATTGCAAAAGCCAGGAAAAAATCTGCATGTGGTGGCTTCTCAATTCATAAGGGTACCCCCAGTTCATCCTTTATCAATAGCAATCAACCATAACTTTGGGGCTCCCTATTTTGAGAGACACCCATGTGGGTTTAGGGGTAGTCCGCCAATACCATCACAAACCATGATACAACAATTATTTGATTCGGACGATTCCCAGTCTTACAGTTGGACACTGTTGACTTTGCATGTGGTCGGCGAGCTAACCCCGCGCACCAATATGGTCTACAATAGTTGCTTACAACAATATCACTAAAGATCAACTCGAGTGAATGATGGTGACAATCACACAGGTCTGAGTTGTTGACTCGCGTGAATTCTTCGCTCTGCACAACAAACATAACTCAAGATTACCTCCAGCATTCTCTATTCTTACATCTCAAGTTGATTCTTAGCACCAATATCAGTGAAGAATAGCTGGAGTGGATTCAAGCAAATCATTGTGATAACCAAGTGTTCTAAATTGTCAACTCAAATTGATTCTTGACAACGATATCACTAATTAGAGATTAATTCAAGCGTTGTCTACAGACACCCGCATATGACATTCTAATTACTTCTTCATTAATTAAGTTCTACATCTCCGGTTGTCCATGGAAAGTAATTCTCCCAAGCTCGTTGGTTGGTTTCAACCAATGGTAATTCCAAGACCAGCTCCGGGACGATTCCAGAACCATTCACCAACCATTTCCCAACCATTCACCAACAATTCACCAACTATTCACCAACCATTCACCAACCATCATATAACCATGATCACCAACCATCCGTATCACACACCGCGCAGGGTCCACAACCAGCTCCAAGGTCCCCAAGGTCCCCAGGGTGCCCCGGCTGGCTCTTCGATACTGCTGCTGGAGCTGTCAGGTGACATTTGCGCCTCGAGCCATGCCGCCGACGCATGTGGCCCCCCACTGGAACCGCTGGCCCCGGCAACGTCAACCCGCTGGAGGACCTGAAAAAAAAATCAATAAGGTGAAGTAATAATAATGATTTTTATGAATCATTATCAAAAAAATGTATTATGAAAATTACTAAGTGAATCAAAAATTGCGATTGATAATCAATAAAGCCAATTCATACAATTATTGATAATAAGTGATAATAATCAGCATCAATAAAGCTAATAAGGCTAAAGAGTAAGGCTGAGAATTAGTGATTATTGTTGGTTCATCGCCCCTAATGAGCGTAAATGGATGGTCAACCAACGAAAATCACTTGTACTAGTTGCATCTAGTTGTATACTTGTAGTGAATGCATGGTTGACCAACAATGGTGGCGAATAATAACAGCATCAAAAAACAAGTGGGAAAGCAACGCAATTGAAAATGGAAATGCTGGAAAAGGAAGGATCAATCCACCACCATCCACCCGGATCCACCTGGATCCATTCAGCCCCGTGGTGCCCCAACCCCCATCTTCCACCAGGATCCCTCAGCCAGCGCCTCGACATTCAAACTTTCCAGCCGATCCGGGGAAGAGGTGCTGCGCTTCAAGGGCCGGGAAGGGTTCCACCATTCCTGGGCCCAGCTGTAGCCAGCAGCTGGCCATTGACAATAGGTCATTAAGGATATTAAGGATGGTTCATCATAGTTCATCATGTTAAGCTCTGGCTAATGATTTCTTGTGATGTATTTATCTATGGTTTATCTATGGTTAATCATGATGATTAATGGGGATTTTAATGGTTATTGATGGTCATTGATCGTTAACGATGGTTACAATCAGCAAGAAGATCTGAATCTCCCGTGAAAACTTAGTCTGGTGGCAGTGGCAGGTAGAAACAGTGCCAGAGTATGCCAGAGTGAATTCAAGCGCGCGGTTGGCTACAGCATGGCGGCATCAGGTGCTTAGAAAGAATACGAAAGTGATTCAATCAGGCTGTTCAGTGGGTTGACGTCCTCGTGCTTGAAGACGAAGTACTGAATTTAGGTTCGTTCCTTTAGTTCCAGCTTAAAGAATCCTACGAGTCATGGCAATGTTGTTGCAAGAGGTTTGATCATGGCATATCATGGTGCCCAAGGCAATGAACCTTGAGCCAGGTTGGTTCGCCCCCCGGGATCCAAAGGCACCCAACTGGCAACCACCAGGTAGTGGCGGCTGCATTCCAAGGAACAACTTCGGCATCTTCACTCTCCAAATGGATGAAGGTATTTTTGACCTGGGAGATGGGTCAAGCATGATTAAGCCAGCAAAGATCCACCAACAGCTCGCTTATCTGCCATCTCGGTCGAGAATTATCAACATGACCATCACAATCATGATTCCCTTCCGTTGCTGCCGCACTAGCCCCTGCAAAAGATGCAGCTGCCCCTGCCCCTCAACAATAATCAAGACTCCATCTATTATTGGTCATTATGAACCATCACTAGCCGTCATTAACTAACGGTGAAGTACCCGCCCTCATTGGTTGCTGCTGGTGGTTGACTAATCTGATCAGCATCAACCATAAATCGGTCTAAAAAGATGTAAACAGGTGGGGATTTACCATCAATATCCATGAATTACAAGAGGTCGGTTGATTCCTATGGACCGCCCATCGCCAACCACCCTGAACCAAGGCAAGGAGTGAACCACCAGTAGCACGGACCAGCCACCCGTCGCCCTGGGTTGAGGGCTCCCAACACTTGCTGCACAATTGAAATGTCCCTGCGAAGCCTCCCGTGCCTACCCGTATCAACTGGTTTTATCGGTTGAACCAGTGAACGGACTTGAATTACAAGATCTTGAAAGATAGACCAAAAAAATGTCTTTCTCGACTGATACACAAAATGCATAAATAATTGAGATTGATCACATGTATATAATAGGTGCTAATGATTGCAAATGAATGTATGTTCACTCCCCTCGTCAAGACTTGTCACTCTCTCCGGCTCCACCGCAACCATGAACCCCCATCCCCAACTTGCATCACCAGGGCACTGAAGCAAGGGATTCTTTCCAGTCAAAGTGGAACCCATCGGGCCGACCCAAGGAGGCCATGGTGACTGGTCTCAGCGCCACAACTTTGATGAACGCCGATAGTGAGCCAGCTTGCCGCGGCAGATGCGAGTCGTCTCTTCAGAGAAGTGGCAAGGAGGCGATTGAAAGATGTGATGATGATGATGATGATGATGATGATGATGATGATGATGATGATGATGATGATGATGATGATGGTGAGGAGGAGGAGGAGGAGGAGGAGGAGGACGACGACGACGACGACGAAGAAGATGAAGCCATGGTGGGCATTACATGTCATAACTACAATGGTGGCATCATTGGATCCCTCCACGTCCCCTGGGAAAGCATGAGACAGGAGCGGTTTCTGGACGCAGGGTTTGCCCTGAGAGCTCACATCGGGCACGACTTTTTTTGCTTGTTTGCTTCCATCTCAAATGGGTTGGCCTACAAGACCGGTTTGGTCAGTGGACCAATCACGCATCTTGAAACGTGCCGCAGCAAATATCGTAAGTAAAATAGGTATCTGGACACGGCACGCAGCCGTCTGCCCAATACCCCTGGAAACAATGCTCACCCAACGAGAATCAGAATCTGGTTTACAGCAACAATCGGCTTCCAGAATCGGAGGTCAAAACTACCAAAATAAGATGAAACAGGAACACGTAGTTTTCCTACCAAAAAGCTGCCATATCAACATCCAAACCTGGTTCGTGGCTTCAACCCGTCTGAGAACCGACCATTCCAAACATGTTCTTGATAAAAAGCGTGTACATAACTATGTGACCACCAAGCAATCCAACTTCATAGCCTCCCCGTGATTTTGTAGAGGCTACTGACCTTTCTGAGTCTCAGGGTGCCTTGACTCATTGCTGTTTGAGTCCGCGCTATCTCCTCAGAGATCCCCTAAGGTGCCTCCCCAACCTGCCATTCCGGGAACACGTTCCCTTCGGTGGAAATGCTGGATACGACATTGGCCGCAAAGATGCTAAGGGTCCAAGGGATTTGTGACACATCAACCCAGCGATTTGAGACAAACAGCTGCAGCGCAAATGTTTCCTCACCATGCTTGAACAGCAGAGTTTGGAAGACGCTCTAAATCTAAGCTAAATCTAAAAGCAAACGGTCAGGAACTGATGCCATCCTCTTGATGGATCGACCAGTAGTGACAAATTTAAGTTGTTTCAAAGGCATAGCCGGCTCCGAGTCATAGAGGAACTGCACAGCATGAAAACCACTGCGAACTCATGAGGTGCTTGGACACGTCACACCAAAATTGGTCAGGCAACCACCGCAGGATGCTCCTATCAGCAATGGCTGCTATTCTTTACACTTCAATCTATTTCAAGGCCGACTCTGGCGCCGGTACTGCGCTCTCCCCTTCTTAAACTGCTGCTCTCGGCAGCGAAGGAGTGGAGCTTCGCTCAAGTCCAAGGGATTCTGGGGATCATCGCCCCTGTCCCTGCAAGCCTGGCCGCCAATGGGCACCCTGCGCACTTCCGCGGGCCGGTGCACTTCCCGTGGCCACTCCTCCTGGTGCGGTTCTTTTGGGGAAATGATTCTATGGAAATTCCTCATGGAGATCTCAATGCATGTGGTCCCCAAGGCTAAATGCAGTGCAATTGCTCTTGCTGGTTTATGGATCTGAGAATTTCAAAAAGTTTCAGAACCGTCCATGTTGAGACTTCTGAGTGCCGGTTGCTTCTTTCAATTCCATGTTTCTGTGAAAGAAAAAGGGGGCTCATTACCAAAGATATATCACATGGTGGTGTGCACGAAAATGGAATCACACACACATAAATTGAACGCAGAAAGCGAGGCTTTAGGATGTTTTGGGGAGATGCAATTTACGCCCATTGACATAGCTATGCATTGATTCGCTCTGCCGATAGTTTGTAGCCCATCTATCCAGGCATGTGTGGGTTCAAGTCAGAAACACTGCCTAGTCCAGTGCTTTGCACTCTCTTGAGGGTTGGCAGGCTGCCATCTACACAAATTGTACCAGCTGCCTTTTCCAAACTTCAGATTCTTTGCGGATGTCCAGATAGGTCACATGCAAATTTGGATCGAGTTTAAACCAGAATTTCTTACAAGATTTCGCTTTCCCATCTTTCCCTTAAAATTGTCCCTTCCCTTAGGAGCTGCTCCTTGCACCGCCTCTGCCATCAATTTCTGCGCGAATTCCTCAGCATAGTTCCCGCTGGTCCATGCGCGTCTCCCAGGCTCTGCCGGCGTCGATGGGTACAAAGTCTGCTTCCCAGGGACAAACCTCAGTGGAACATGGTATGAAGTTGGACTATGTTTGTTATTCACCATCTTTGCTGCGATCAAGATGATTTAGAAGGATGATGATAACGATCATGGTATTATATTGAATATTCTTTACTTTTCAAATCTTTGACTTTCCATAGCGGATAATGATGCAGAGATTGTCATTTTTCTCCCCGACCAAACCATCGAAATGTGCCGTTAATGGAAGCAGGGCAGCCTCCACCAACAAATAATGAAAAACAACCAAACGGATATTTCATCATGAAATGCTAAAACCACGTGTACGAGAGTAAGCAAATTTGGCTTAGATAGGTAAATAGATGGGAAACAAAGATTGATTGATTGATTGATTGATTGATTGATTGATTGATTGATTGATCGATCGATCGATAGATAGATAGATAGATTAGACTGACTGATAGATTAGACTGACTGACTGACTGACTGACTGACTGACTGACTGACTGACTGATTGATCGATCGATCGATTTATTGATTGATACATTGATACATTGATACATTGATTCATTGATTGATTGATTGATTGATTGATTGATAGGTAGAAAGATAAATAGACTAATTAGATAGATGATTAATTCGATAGATAGATAGATAGATAGATAGATAGATAGATTGATTGATTGATTGATTGATTGATTGATTGATTGATTGATGTTTTTCTTTCTTCAGTGATGTCTATTGGACAGTGAATGGTGGCCAGTGAATGGATGACAAATTCATGATGATTGATTGATAGATAGGTAGATAGATAGATAGATTGATTGAGTAGATAATTGAATAGATAGATAGATAGATAGATAGATAGATAGATAGACAGACAGACAGACAGACAGATAGATAGATAGATAGATAGATAGAAAGATAGGTAGAAAGATAAATTAGTCAGATAGATAAATTACTTAGATAGATTAATTAGATGGATAGCTAGATTAATTAGATTGAAAGATAGATTAATTAGATCGATGATAGATAGATAGACAGATTAATTAGATAGATAGGTAGATAGATAAGCTGCAAGGATGGACAGGACAGACAGGATAGATATGATAAACAAGACAGGCTGGGTAGATAAGAAAATAGGATAAGATAGATAAGATATGATAAGATAGATAAGGTAGATAAGATAGACAAGATAGATAAGATAGATAAGGTAGACAAAATAGACAAAACAGAAATGATCAGGTAGGTAAGATAGATACGATTAGATACGATTCATAAGACTGATAAGATAGATAAGATAGATACGATTAGATACGATTCATAAGACTGATAAGATAGGTAAGATAGATACGATACAAATCAAAGATAGAATGGATAAGATAGAGAAGATAGATACGATGCAAATCAAAGATAAAATGGGTAAGATAGAAGATAGATACGATGCATTAGCTAGATTCAATAGATCCGATACAAAAGATCAAGGAGAGAGAAAAGGCATATACAATACATAAAAAGGAAACGATAGAAAATCAAAGGAAGTTTAGTGGAGAAACTGTGAGTCACGGTCCAGTAGAAGAGTGACGTCTATCAAGTCAAGTAAGTGTGAAGTCATGTAAGCATGAAGCCAAGCAAGTGTGAAGTCAAGCAAATGTGAAGTCAAGTAAGCGTGCAGTCATGTAAGTGCGAAGTCATGTAAGCGTGAAGGCATGCAGGGGTGAAGCCACACAAGCGCGAAGTCAACATAAGTATCATGTCAAGTAATTGTGAAGTCAACTCAGTGTGAAGTCAAGTAAGTGTGAAGCCCAAAAATTGCGAAGGCAAGTAGGCGCGAATTAAAGTAAGTGTGAAGCAAAGTAAGTGTCAAACCAAGTCAGGAAATAAATGTCAAGTCAAGTAATTAATGGGAAATGTTGCTTTGCGTGGAAAGCGTGGTACCTGGAGCAATCTTTCAATTGCTTCTCGCAATGGAAACGTTAGAACGAAGTAGCTGAGAGACGAGGTTATCTGGCCTATGCGGAGATCGGATGTGTTGGATCGCCAAAACTGTAGCGCAGTACGAATTTTGATGTTGCCAAGCCCGCCAAACGGTGTGAATTCTCTCCTTCCGTCGATTCTACGGACGGGTGCGGGCATCCCCACTTTATCATCAAATTGTCCTCGAAGGTGCTCGCAGGGGAGTGGAGGTTTCAAAATGTTCTCCGGTGAGCTTACATGTGTGGTGCAAGCGAGTACATGCACTTCTCCTGCACAGGCCTTCCGCCATCTAAACGGATCATCGGGTGATGTGATGTCTTGCAATTACGACAGGCGTGGTACTTTGATGACATGTACGTCTTTTGCACATGCTCCCTTTGAGTATATAATAAACGGATAATGATATAAACGGATCATCAGGGGGTTGTCAGATGTCTTGCAATTGTCTTTTTGCGTCGCAGACGCGGCAAATGTGGGCCTTTGAGCATTATATGACGAAGCTTTGGTTGACTTGCTTTCTGCACTGCAACTGCTGCGCGAAGTCATTTTTGATTTTGAGATGTCCCAGCTCCGTGATGGCATTTCTCTCCGTTTTGGTCGCTGCTGCATTCATTTTAGAATCCTTTTGAATCCGTCTTTGAAATCGCAAATGTTCCGCTTGGGCGTTGAAAGCCGGGTCTTGGGAGAAGACTGCACGCACAAACATCCGCACCAGCAACGCGAACAGCACACAAACTTCACCACACATTCCCAGCTCCAATAAACACCCCGCCCAAAGCTGCGAACAAGAACCGTTCCCACATTCCTACAGGCAAAACATTGCCTGTTGGAAACTTCAGCCCCCGACTTGTGCGGCTTCTACTTGGATAGATCGGAGTCGCAAATTCGATAAGATAGATATGACAACTAAGATAGATAAGATAGCCACGATAGCCAAGGTAGTTAAGAAAATTAGCTAGATAGGTACTGGCCTGGTAGATAGGTAGATGGGTAGATAGATAGGTCGATTGGATGGACGGATGGTTGGATAGGTGGACAGAGAGATAGATAGAGATATAGAGAGGTAGATAGGTAGGGAGGTCGGTAGGTAGATAAGATGGGTGTACAGATAGATTTGTAGATAGACAAAGAAGGACGAAAGATGAAAGAAAGATAGATACGTTTTGATACGCAAAAAACAAAATATACACATACATGTTTGAAGAAAAGGCTAATTTTATTCGTGCATTCATTAGGATATAAATTTGTGTGTAAACATTTGTGAATGTGTACACATGTGAAATATTCGTAAATATATAAATATATACATACACACATATGTATATATATACATTGGCAAATGGATATTGACATAAGGTCATACTTAGGAGTGGTATTGGGCTAGGTAGTGTTCTGGACATGAACACGATACGGATCGAGAGGTCACATTTAGGTCAACAAAAGACACCACTAAGTCACTAAATTGGAATTTGAAATTTGAAATTTGAGACAAGATGACAACTTTGGATGCCATGATAATGAACCACTCATTTAGGCCATTTGCAGCCAGAAAAAACAATCCACTTTGAGCGCGCTGCCAAGGTTTTCTGGCCGAGTCACACTTCTGCTTTGGGATTGAATTGAAATGCGGACGCTGACCCGATAGGCGCCCAAGCCTTCTTTTGAGACTTCTTGTCCCCTTGGCTAGCAAATTCACAAGGAGAAAAACCTGAGAAAATGCGGATTGCTTACTAATATTTTCTGAAGACCCCTTACAGTTTAAGTATATAGTCTGCTTAGGATTCAAGGATCGCTGACCCTGTGGATATGTTTCATTCCTGTCAATTCCAGCCACACGCTACGAAGACCAAAGCACGCCTTCAAAAGCACTGTAAACAAGGTGGTTACACGTCATTGTTGCCTGTCATCACTTCTAATGCCTTCTTGTCAATCAATCATCGATTCTATTTGAGCATTGCTTCCCCCAATGGTTCACAACCATGATCGACTGTTATCTGACATCATCATTATTTAGTAAGCGGCTGTCCCATCCTTATGGCGATGACAACATGCCTGGCCAAGGTTCCCAGAAGGAGCGACAACAAACATCGCTCGTTATTGCACTCCCCGGCACCTCAAAAGGCTGCATGAGCTGAATCTGACCATTCTACGCATTTCTGCTCTCACAATAGGGGAGAAATGTGACTACACATGAGCTGAGATGGGTTCGATGGTTAGGAACCCACTTCCCATCCTGTTGGGTGAAGAAACAAAAATTCGCGCTTATTGCACTCACTGTTGGTTGCTATCCCGATGGTTCATGGCCACAATGAACCACTAGATCCACTAGTCTGCCCTCCTGACCAAAGTGTGTCTTCAACATCTGAGTTTCTTGCCATCCACTTCCCACGTGATGTCATCCGAAATGGTCTTCAAGTTTCCTCATTTCCGCTGAAGCCCGTTCAAGGCCAGTCCAAAAGCAAGAAACCCTGAACGCCCTCTGGCAAATGTATAAACCAAATATGACCGAATGCTGCAATGAACTAGCATCATAAACTATCGTAAAGTATCATTGTCATTGTAATAAACCTGGCCACGACTATCGTTGATGATTTTCTCCCTATATTTCCAAATGGTCTTGAACGCCCCACCGACATACAGCTGACTCTCACACTGGCAATTATCCTGCCTTACATTGACCCAATGCCCCACCCTAAAGATCTGCCAACCCGGGAAAAGAAAGTCCCTGAAACAGCAACTCAGATCCAACATCTGGACTGGAATCCATCAGTGGTCCACAGTGATCTCAACATGCTAAGCATGAATCCGCCCTTGGTCACAATGACGAACGATGGTTAACGATGGGACTAACCATGATGACTAATAATTGACGAAGAAAAACACCAACAAATCCAATAATAACAGACAATAACTCCCTGCTCGTGTTTAGATTTTGCAACTGTCCTGACAAAGAAAACGATTGAAAAATGGTTTTAGAGTCCCCCCACACACAAGCTTCTCAAAAATAAACCGAATCCCAAAGCACTGATTCATCACTGGCTGG
>VSDK01001740.1:780425-800502 GCA_009767595.1 Symbiodinium kawagutii | reverse complement strand
TCCAAGATCATTTGAAACAGCCCTGCCAATGCGGAAAGCGATCCCAGCGCAACGCCAACGCGTACGATCCCCGCATAGGGCCCCGAAATGCTGCGCCTGCCATGCGAACACCTCCGAGGATAAAGCGAGGATAAAGCGAGGATAAAGCGAGGATGACCTCCGGACCGACCTACAAAACAGAGCCATGGAGCACGATTCCACGAAATTGACAATGTTTCGTGACGTTCCCATCTCTCAAATTCGCACCGTGCTTGATCGAGTTTTAGCGATCCAACACGTACGATCTCCGCACAGAGCCACGAAATCTACGCGCACAACTCCTCCCAAAGATCACCTGAAACATCCCTGCCAGTGCGGAAAGCGATCCCAGAGCAACTCCAGGTGCACCAAATGCCACGCCTGCCACACAAAGTCATGATCCAAGACTTGTCCGAGATCATTTGAAACAGCCCTGCCACTGCGGAAAGCGATCCTAAAGCAAGTCCATGTGCGCCAAATGCCACGCCTGCCACACAAAGTCATGATCCAAGACTTGTCCGAGATCATTTGAAACAGCCCTGCCACTGCGGAAAGCGATCCTAAAGCAAGTCCATGTGCGCCAAATGCCACGCCTGCCACACAAAGTCATGATCCAAGACTTGTCCGAGATCATTTGAAACAGCCCTGCCACTGCGGAAAGCGATCCTAAAGCAAGTCCATGTGCGCCAAATGCCACGCCTGCCACACAAAGTCATGATCCAAGACTTGTCCGAGATCATTTGAAACAGCCCTGCCACTGCGGAAAGCGATCCTAAAGCAAGTCCATGTGCGCCAAATGCCACGCCTGCCACACAAAGTCATGATCCAAGACTTGTCCGAGATCATTTGAAACAGCCCTGCCACTGCGGAAAGCGATCCTAAAGCAAGTCCATGTGCGCCAAATGCCACGCCTGCCACACAAAGTCATGATCCAAGACTTGTCCGAGATCATTTGAAACAGCCCTGCCACTGCGGAAAGCGATCCTAAAGCAAGTCCATGTGCGCCAAATGCCACGCCTGCCACACAAAGTCATGATCCAAGACTTCTGCAAGATCACTTGAAACAGCCCTGCCAATGCGGAAAGCGACCCCAGCGCAACGCCAACGCGTACGATCCCCGCACAGGGCCACGAAACAGCGATCCTAGAGCAGGTCAAGATGCACGACATGCTGCGCCTGCCATACGAACACCTCCGAGGATAAAGCGAGGATAAAGCGAGGATAAAGCGAGGATGACCTCCGGACCGACCTACAAAACAGCGACCCATGGAGAATTCACAATGTTTCGTGACGTTCCCATCTCTGAAATTCGCACCGTGCTTGTGTTTTAGCGATCCAACACGCACGATCTCCGCACAGGGCCACAACTCCTCCCAAAGATCACTTGAGACAACCCTGCCAATGCGGAAAGCGATCCCAGAGCAACTCCATGTGCACCAAATGCCACGCCTGCCACACAAAGTGAGGTAAGGTATGTAAGGTGAGGTATGTGAGGTGAGTTATGTGAGGTGAGTTATGTGAGGTGAGTTGTGTGAGGTGAGATATGTGAGGTGAGTTATGTGAGGTAAGGTATGTAAGGTGAGGTGTGTGAGGTGAATTATGTGAGGTGAGTCGATGTGAGGTCACATATGTGAGGTAAGGTATGTAAGGTGAGGTATGTGAGGTGAGTTATGTGAGGTGAGTTGTGTGAGGTGGGATATGTGAGGTAAGATATGTGAGGTATATAAGGTATGTAAGGTGAGGTTGTGTGAGGTGAGACATGTGAGGTAAGATATGTGAGGTAAGGTCTGTAAGGTGAGGTATGTGAGGTGAGTTATGTGAGGTGAGTTGTGTGAGGTGAGATATGAGAGGTGAGTTGTGTGAGGTAAGGTATGTAAGGTGAGGTATGTGAGGTGAGTTATGTGAGGTGAGTTGTGTGACGTGAGATATGTGAGGTAAGATATGTGAGGTAAGGTATGTAAGGTGAGGTATGTGAGGTGAGTTATGTGAGGTGAGTTGTGTGAGGTGAGATATGTGAGTCAAGATATGTGAGGTAAGGTATGTAAGGCGAGGTATGTGAGGTGAGTTATGTGAGGTGAGATATGTGAGGTAAGATATGTGAGGTAAGGTATGTAAGGTGAGGTTGTGTGAGGTGAGATATGTAAGGTAAGATATGTGAGGTAGGGTATGTAAGGTGAGGTGAGAGATGTGAGGTAAGGTATGTAAGGTGAGGTGTGTGAGGTGAGTTATGTGAGGTGAGTTGTGTGAGGTGAGATATGTGAGGTAAGATATGTGATATGTGAGGTAAGATATGTGAGGTAAGGTATGTAAGGTCAGGTATGTAAGGTCAGGTATGTAAGGTGAGATATGTTTTGGATCCGTAACTCGGATTTTCTCTATGAAACTTCCTTTGGTTACTAGGCAACCCGTCATGAATGGTAGATCCCCGACTATTGATGGAATTGGGTTTGTTTATCAATCTGGGCCAGCCATTAGCGAGCAAATAGCGTTTTCCCTTCTGCACGATATGATCCCCTGAAACCACATAGGCCCAAACAGTAGAACCCCCTCGCACTATGAAGCATCCCAACTGGTTGGCACCGTTTAATCAGTTTGGCATGGGCAAAGGGGGGGGAAGCCTGAAAGATCTGTAAATATTTGAAAAATTGCAAACCCTTGCGGCCCTTGCGGTTCTTAGGCATTCCCACCTGTCTGTTGAGGGGTCTGGGGATCTTGAGCTTTATTTTACATCTTTTCCTTCTGAATGATCATACCTTTCCCGTCATCCTTCCATTTGTATTCCTTTCCTATTCCTTCCCTCTTCATTTCTGTCCTTCCTTTCCTTCCCTTCGTCTCCCTACCTTGCCTCCTGTGCTCCGAGTTTGCGCTTTCATTCCGCCCTCGTCTGGTTTTACTCACTCTGCCGTATAGCCGTATAGCTACCCGACACAACCCCAATGCGGCAGGCGTGGGACTTTGGACAGTTTTTGCGCGCCGGAATAGCATGTACAAGGACCTCGTGGCACACAGGACAGCTGTACCGTGAACAATATTTTACCACCAGACCTGGCACCTTCGGAGCTGACCGTCAGAAAGTCTTTGTGCACAGGTCACATCAAGTTACCTCTCCCTGGGTCTGTGCGAACACGTGGCATCTGTGTGTGTGTGTGTGTGCCGGCATGTATAATATGTCTCCATGTGTGCCTGCGTGTGCCTGCACATGTGCAGGATTGTGTTGCTGTACGCATGCTGGAACTTGATGGGGTTTGAATCTTGCACTCTTCAAGGGAAAGATTTTGCACCCTTTGAATTTTCCTGCACTGGTGTCAAGCTCCATTCCAGCCTTTCTTTGAGTTCAGCAACTGCTTTGCTTCATGCGTCTTCCCGACTTCTGGATGATCCAAGGGACCTTGCAAACTGCAACTGCTGCAGAGCGCACCGATGCTGATGAGGCTTTTGAACAAAACAGCGGCCCGTCCCAAGTGCAGAAAAGGCACACGTGTCTTTCCTGCACTTTGCAGTGACGTGTTCTGGGCAAATCGGCATCAAAGGGTCTCCCTGGCCAAGTGAGTGGCTTGCGGGGCGCATGGCACAAGTTGACTCAACTGGCCATGGGAAAACCCTGTGTACCAAAACGCCATTTTAACGGTCAAAAGCTCTGCTGTACTAAACCTCCTTGTATCTTGTATTGAAAAGCTTCTTGAGGATTTCCAAAAGTTCATGGTTCAGCGATGGGAAACCCCTATTGCTGTAGAGTTCAGCATCACATCGATCATCAGGAGCCTCCAACACCAATTGGCTCAGGGTTTCTGCAATGGACTCAGTATCGGAAACCACCCGAAGGAGCACAGCCTGGATCTGCGGTTTGCCGAGCTGCACATGGTCGCCCCAAGAGATCTGCTGAATTTTGGGCGGGTTGCCCTGCGCTTCTCTAAGTTTTGGCAATGCAAAAGATGATGCGAAATGGCCATTCCGCCATTTTCATGGGCAAATCACCGGTGTACAACTACTTGGTCCTACTTGATGTTGCGCTTTTGAATCGCCAGTCCAATCTTTGGGGCGCACTCTGTCCCCTACCTGATGTCATCAGCAGCTGAGAGTTTCTCAGGAACCCTTCTTGATCTCCAAGCACTCTATCAAGCCAAGCCGCCATCTCCTTGATGATCTTTTGGAGGCTCATGGCCACATTCTTGAACTGAGCGGCTGTGGTTGCTTTGTTCCTGACATAATTCATAGCCCAGTGACTCCCCCATTGTAAGTATTCCCATGGCACCAAGGGCCAAGAAGGACCTCAACAACTATACAACAAGTAAACAACGAGTTGTTCCAAAGGCGGTGATGAAACAAAGTTTTGGTTTCACGGCACTCGCAGGAACCCTCCAAACACAGCTGCCGTCACGGTTTCACCGAAGGTCCCAGATTCATTCCGCATTCATTCAGGATTCAAATTCACCTGATGAGGTGGTCAAAAATGTGGCCAGGTGGCCTTGCTATTTCCCCTAGAACCAGGACGCCTGGTCAACCATGGACAAACTGGTTGCCAGAGGTCCAAGGAAGCCTCCAGCGACCACTCCGGGGAGACATGAATTTAACTAAACATCTATCCAGAAAGTATGTGGGTTTTGGCTGTCCTGGGCATGACCCCGTTCAGGATCCTGACCATCACCATAAGGACAAAAAAACTTGCTTCCACCATAAATCGAAGTAGCAAGACTGTATTCAAATTAATTGCAGTAGTTGAGTCAGTTAATCAAGTACCATCTACATCCATCAACCCCGTAGTTGATAGTGCCTTGTCCATCCATTCCCGGTGCTCCGTTGCAAAGGGTATGCTGTTTTTTTCTGGGGTCACTCTCCCAGGGGTTGCTGCAGCATGGTGCTGGGCAACGGGTCCTTAATATCTTCTCGGCATCCGCCCGGGCTTTGTGCCACATGTCTTTCACCGACTCTGGAATCATCTTCTTCCTGGGGACGAAGTACTCCGAGAGTTTCGGATCATAAATCGCCATGGCAAGGACCAAACTACTTACTGTCCTTGCAAAATAGGATCAATTAGGATCCGCCTGGCAAAAATTCGACAAGCCAAGCTCATGATGGTGTGATAAGGTTCCATCAATGCATACCAGCATTTAAAAACTTAACATAGCATCACAGACATGACTATATACATATACGTGGATGGCACCAGCTACCCCAGCTGCAAGTAGATGGGCACTGAGCACATCTGAGCACCTGGCACTGGCGCATCCAAATTGCCCCGGCCAAGTGATGCCCACGACCGCAAGCGGCACCACTGGGGAGGAGCCACCAGAGAAAACCACCCAAGGTTTCATAGTTGAAACATGATTGAAGTTAAAAAGAGTCCGAGGACATCTCTATCTTTGGCCCACCGGTTGTCATCACCGATTCGGTGACCAGTCGAGTTTCTTCAATTCTTGGTGGCCCCCACTCGAACTGCACCATGTCAGCGGCTCCAGCCTTGAACCGCACATTTCGTTCTTCGGTGGCTTCCTCCAGGGCAGCCAACCACAACCCAGGAGGTTTGCAGAAATCCTCCGGTTTCTTGCCTGAGGCATGGCAAGGCGTGTGCCAAGTTTGTCATTGACTGGAATTGGCAAGCTTAGAACAGGAGGGTAGTGATGGCAGCAGGGGGCCAATACAGATTGAAAACCTGGGTGTGCATCGGGCAAGAATGATGAATTTCGTGCAGAAGGATTTCAATGGTATCGTGCAACCACCATGCTCCACTGTACTATACTGTGCACTGGCACATCTCACCCTATCCTACCAAGACTATCGAATCATGATTATCGTTCATCGGTATCTCATCGCAGGTCACTCACACAATGTCCAGTTGATGTTTGTCAACATGTGTCACATGCCCACGCCAAACCGCGCCATGCCATTGCATCACATGCTTTTCTTCAGCCACACCGCTGCTTGATAGTTGGGCCAAGAAATATAACACGATCATGGCCTGCAAAATGGTGGAGGGTAACCCTAACATGATGACATGATGATAAGTGATAGTAATTATAACCACCTATGTGCGCCAACTGAAACGCTCCGTCGATCAAACTCAATGCAATCAGGTGCAGGCCACTGACCAGACCCGCCACCCAGGTACAGCCAGGGTCGGCTGTAGTCGACTGCCTGAAGTCCCCTAAAGTCCTGCTCTGCTGACACAGTGGCAGCCGCTTTTTCCAAGTCACACTTCCACTGTTGCAGGAGTTGCAAGCGAGACTCCTCCGAGTGGACTAGCTTGCTGAGGGCTGAGGCTTGTGGGAATGAAGCACCAGCCATCATCTGGAAAGCACCCCGGTCTACTTTGGCACGGGCATGGTTCTGAGTGGTTTGAAGGGATGCTCAAATCAACGAGGGAAGCTCCTCTCTAATTAATTTGGAGGCAGGCCACTTGGGAAGCGCATAATTCTACCCAAAAAGGAAAATGAATCCAAGCGGTTGAAAATCCCTTCACACACCTCCGCCTATGTACACCTCTGGGGAGCAATGCGCAAGCCAGCCTCCATGTCATCCAGGATGGCAGCAAGGTCCAGCTGCACCACCCCGGAGAAGCCACGTGCCTGGAAGGGGGAGGTTGTTCCAAGAACCGGGCTGACTAAAGGCTGGCTCTGCATTGGATACCAACCTGGCTGTGTCTTCTCGTCCATTTAAAGCTACCGCAAGCAATGAGCAACTTTGTCCAATGTGGTCATCTTGATCTCTGCAGCGTCATCTTGATACCCATGGGCTTTTTCACAAGCGTCAGTAAAAAAGGCAGTGTGGGTATGTGTCTGGTATGTGCGGGCTTCTGGATAGACAAGCCAAATGATGGGAACCTGCAAGTAGCAAAATGTGCGCGAAGCCTTACATTGAGCAATGACTGGTTGACTGAGCTGGTACAAAGTATGCAAGACCCGGTGATCAAATTGTTGGACATCGACTTTGCGCCATGGCGCATATTCAAAAAGGGTGTGCAAAAATGAGGGCACTTCTGCGATCCAAACATGCTTTCTCCCTCTCTCTCCGTCGCCGTCTCAAACATATTTAGCGAGCAGAAATGCCAAAACCTAGCCACGGCTCCGTGCCTCTGAACATTTCGCCGCAAGCCGATGGCATTTGGGAATCACCTCAGCATCCAAGCGCCAACCACCCGAATTTGGTGCTGGCTCGCCCCCAAGGCACCTTGTTCGAATCAATGTCAGCAACATCCAACTCCCTGAGGGCGTCGAAGAATTCTTGTTGCAGATCAGGCCGGACCTGCGAGCTGTCGCATGCTGTGGCAGTGGTTGCAGCGTGAATGAAAGCGATCAGTGCGGATGAAAGATGATGAAGTTCACAGGGACAACAAATTTGACAACACTACATCATTCCAGTGCTCTTGGGAGCCAGCATTACAAGCCCGCTCAACCTTCAATTTCAACAGGCCTATCAAACTTAGTTCACCAAGCATCCTGGCCAAAGATGGTTACTGAGGACACGCTCATCTTGTGGCGGGAAGCTGAGGCCTGGTAGTAGTTGTCCAGCAGGTCCCTAATCTCCGTGCCTTCCTTGACACCTTTACCTGTATCCTTGTAGCGGAACAGCTTCTTCACCTCCCATCACTTGCAAGGACCATCACACATCAACGCCGGCAAAAAGGCTACAGCTTGTGAGGGGGAAATTATCCACTGCTCTTGCTTGATGGTCCTCATGTTGATTGGAAACCTAACCAAAAGAAACTTGAGAAGTTACCCGGCAAGGGGAGACTGTGCGAGCTGCACATGCTTGCACATGTCGATTCACAAACACTTGCTTCACCTGGGATGAAAACCCGGGAAGAGATGACAGCACCTACCCATGGTCATGACTTACAGCCTTGGCCTGCAAGTATTCACAGTTGTCCCCTCTCAGTTGGATAGTCCCCCAATAGCGCTGGCCATCAAGACCGTCGACCATTTATCATTGACCATGGACGCCCATGAACATCATAATACAACGTTTAACATCATCTGACATCATTTTACATCACGAACCATGAATATCCGTTCATCAATGAGCCTCTCGCTACCCATGAATTGCCACGAATCCATCAAGTGCCATCGCAACCCACCCAGGCTGATGATGCTGTGATGCTGAGTGATGCTCCGGCCGCTGCCGCTCCTTGCCTCTGGGATATACCAGGCCAGCTGAGACAGCGTCCAGGTCAAATCCTTTTCCTGGGCGGCTAACCCCTTCCCCTTCAGAAAGCGTCTCGGGACCTCCATGAAAACATCAGAATATCTCGGACTTCTGGGGTGGTGCCTGGATTCATTGTGTTGTCTCAGGCTCATTTGCATCAGAGATCTGATCATGCTCCGGTCTGCGTTATGAAGTTCAAACACCAGTGCCCAGGATGGTCCAGAGTCCAGGGCCCAATGCACAATCGTAGGAACGCTGGGGGTGGGGGGCAAAAGCGTATCCCCAAACGCAAAAAAAAGATATATTAAAACGCTGTTCGAAACGTTTCAAAATCCACTCAAGACCAACTCGATTCTCTTCAAAATGGTTCGACGATGGCTGCCTGCTTTGCATATCTTATCTTTTGGAACACCTTGATCGGTCTGAAGCCCAGGACCACCCAAATCAGCCCCATGCAGCCAACGGACACTGCCATTCAGAGCTAGCTCTTGACAAACTGCAAGGATGCCACCTTCCTGTAACGCCCCTTGTGCCTGACAAGACGCCACCCTGAAACTGACACCGAAAAAGCTCTTCATACCCCTTGGTTCGTATGAGTCATGTCCAGTCGGTCCATCAGTCAGTCAGTCAGGCAGTCAGTCAGTCAGTCAACGTGGTCCTTGTTCCTGGGTTAAACTGAAAAGTTCATTCATTGCAGAGCTGGACTGCGATTTCCGTCAGAGACTCTGGTCAGCGTCAGTGTTGGATAACATTAAGATGATTCAGTTCTCAAGGCAGGTCAGAACATGTATCATCATAACTCTACCAAGTGCGTCAGGACCTCTGACTCTACCCCATTAGCCATCGCCAATCCCAACCCAAAACAACTGGCCTGTTTCCAAGAGTTCTGGAGCCTTGCGATTTCCAGGCAGAGCATGGCCCAGAGCCGATCGAAGGAGATGAAGCACAGAGACTTGTTTGTTTTCTCATGGTCGTCGAAAAATGAATAAGTGTTGATGCTGACGGGTTATTAGTGAATGGTTGACGATCAATGGTGGACGGCTACTAGGTGATCGTTGATATTCAATTGCATAATACTTGATCTCGAGGGTCCATGGTTGATGGGATAGTTGCAAATGGTGATACCTGTTGGGGAGTGGTTCATTGCTGGTGTTTGTACGTGGCCAATGGTCAGTGGTTTTTGCTTACGGGTGCAATGCTGTGTTGAGTGTTTAGTGGTTCCATAGTGGTTGTTGATCGATGGTAATTGGCGAATAGTCAATGATGGATAATAGCTCCGGTAACTGCCCGCAATAATGATCAATTAATGGGGGATCATGTAAGGGTACATAACAGTTTGCAACACAAACAAGGTCGCTTGATGGGCAACATTACAGGAAAGGTACACGTCATCGTCCACAAGTATCTTTGCAAATTCATATTCAAGATGGGCAAACCGCTGAAGAATTAACAAGCACTGGAGGACTGGTTTGTCGAAGTTCCACGTTGGATCATCAAGTCAATCACTTAGATTCAAGGGGCAGGCTCCACGGGCCCAACCTCACCTCCGGTCGTCAATGAGGCCAGCAACCATCCGCCAGCAAACATAAAGCGTGGTCGTGTACTACATTCATCTCCCTTCCCCGGGGGGCCACAGCCATGAATAGAATATCCATTAAACCGTTTGGATCCACTTGGGCTCTTATGGCTGCAAAATTCTTGTGCCAAAGGGGGGATCAAGATTGTTCAAGTAGCTCCGGTATTCCATCAACGATCATTCCAAGTCACTCCGATTTCTTCTGTTTCTTCTCCAACCGTCTTGCCAGCACCGCATCAACGTAGTCGAGATAGGCCCCTGTAGCTGGGTCCTGAAGGCAGCCGCACAAAAAGTGTTTAACCTGACGCTCTTTCTTCTGCAGAATGATCCGGTGAATGAACATGGAGGCCTCCGGCAGCAGTCCTGGGTGTTTCTCCACAGCTGATTGACGTGCTCCTGCAATTTGTCCAGCTTCTTTTTTCCTTGGATCCAGATGCTGGCGGCGTGGGAACCCTTAGCTATCGAATCAAATGCTGCTTATATTGCTTGGTTGATGGCCATTTCCAGTCGATCTGCAATTCTGGGAAGCAATGAGAGGGATCTGGAGAGTGCAACCCTCTACTGAGCAAGTTTTTTTCTCTTTCCAGTCCTTATCCGGAAAAATCAAGTGCACGACACCATGACTCATGACATGTAGCCCTGATTGCTCCAAACCTTTCAGCCTCCGAGACACCCAGGTTCTGTTGCGTAGCCGCAAGGAGAATCTCGAGCACCCACCAATCTCGCTCCTGCAAGCCAACATCTAGGCTCACAATGGATGCTGGTGCTAGCAGGGGATCAACCGATTGTTGAGTTTCCCTGAACACCATGTTTGGGCCAACCATGGCCGACCCATTTAGTTGACTGTGCGCAACAGTCAAACACTCAAGTTTTTGCGACTTGCAAAGGACGGCGAGCTGTTGCAACCAAAACAACAACAATGACGACAACGACGACGACAACGACGACGGCGACGACGACGACGACGACCACAACAACAACAATGACGACAACGACGACGACAACGACGACGACGACGAACAACAACAACAACAACAACAACAACAACAACAACAACAACAACAACAACAACAACAACAACAACAACAACCACAACGACAACGACAGCGACAACCACAACGACAACGACAACGACAACGACAACGACAACTTGAGGCCAGAGGGAGATGACGAAAGCTAGCATGGCAACTGACCTGCGATAAAGCATGCATTCATTTTTGTTGAAGAAAACCATAACAAGTACAAACTGTAGTGCAATAAAAACGACCCGGGGGCAATTGAGCCTAGCGAGGGGGAGCGGGGGCCAATAATTGAACTATTCAATTATTTGTGACTTTTGGAGGTCCTGTCCCTGCCAATTACTTGCTAAAGCAAGAGCAAGAGCAACCGCAGGTAGCTGACGCTAGCTTTCGCAACAACAGCACCAATGCCAACAGCACCAGCAGGAGCAGCCACCACGACGGCGAGGGGAATGACGACGACTATTACGAGGAGGAGGCCGGGAGAACAACAAGAACAATAAAAAAGGCAGCAGAGACAAAAGCAGCAGCAACAACCACAACCATCAAACACGGTCACTATCACATAATATCACAAATGAGGATGAGACAATGATGCAAAAAAGGAGCAGCACAAGGAGAAGGACGTCGACAACAAGAGCGATGGTGGATTTCAGTGTGTCGACCCCCCTGCACACATCCTGCCGTCCCACTCACAAGACCCAGCTCCTCCAGTGTCAGCCCCATCTGATCCAGCAGTTCGATCGCCTTCAAGGGCTCTCCCAGGATTGAAGCTGCAGCCACTGCTGCCATATGTTTCCTGTAGCCATCCCCGGATGGGCTGAACTGCTCTAGCAACACAACTGCAAGTTCTCTTTGCAGCTCGCGCCCGATTAGTTCCTTCGAGATTTTGATCAAAATGCCAACTGCAGTTGTTGGTTTTGACCTTCTTGGCCCCTTCAGCGGGATACATCATCATGTGGCCCATGGTCAACCATGAAGTGGCTGAAATACCGCGAAGGACCCACAGTTCCGCCCAGGATCTCAAGCTTTATCAGCTGTTCGCAGATCTGGTCAGCGATCTGGTCAGCATCTGCCACCTTCAAGAAATACGCCAGGGCCTTGGTCTTCACAATTGCCATTTATCCATGACTTGGGCAAACAGGATCACGATGATTGGCCTTTCCAGCTTTAGTTGACAAGGGGTCGGGGCTTTGGACTCTGACAAGGGGTTCAGCCATTTATCCAAGCGACCATAACACGGTCTTGTTCACGATAGCATGCGGAGCGGTGTCTTAACCGCGTTTGCCAAAATCTTAGGTGAAAGCTTCCCGCCCCACTTCAGCATACTATCCTGGAAATAAGCGTCTTTTGGAGAGTACTCATACCGATTGCAAAAGGGTGAAGCATCATCTACGCAACGAAGAATAACTATAAGCCAGTAAACCTGTGTAGATTTCCAGGCTGTCCCATAGCCGCGAGAATCGACCTGATGTAGCTAACTTCCCTTATGTTTAAATGATCACATATTATAAAGTCAACCGCATATGGCTTGTCCATAAATGTTCAATGACCCAGCGAACGCCCAGCTCTATGGCCAATGGACATGCTGCCCTCAAGAACCTTGGTCCTCCATCTCAATGTCTTGCCCTCGACCATGAGGTTCAAGGCGTTCCCAGCCACATTAGATCTATCTTGCATGCATGACGACATTAAGGGGAAAAAAACTGAGTAGCAAAGTAATCATTTTTAGATCAGGGATCCCTGAAAGATAGACTGGCTCGACATGAAAATGCTGGTGCGGAAAGGAAAAGCAAGGCACCATCCGAGAGGCAAAGTGGTCGGAAAGATTTACTTCATTTTACTTCCACATATCCCAAAATATACCATGGCTGCGGCGACCTGAAAGTGAGGGCCCCTGGACGCATTAAGCGACACACAATCAGCCAGTCCAAGAGACAGTCTTGGGGTCTGGCATTTCGTGGCCAAACTCCGTGAGAAAGTCCTTCAAAGTCCTCGGCCTGGGCGACCCTTTAGGCGACCCTAAATCTTTCGAAGTCCAAACCTCGCCGACCATGGTAACCATCAGCTACTGGTCAGCCACGGCCAAAAAATGAAGTTATCACAAAGTCTTCCCATCTGCAAAGTGGCACCCCCAAGGGTAAGACAGAGGGTTTACAAGCCACCAAACGATAGCTATCTGCCATCACTATCCATAACTGGCCATTGCCATAGTTATAAACCAACTCAGCTATGATCAGCTATGTTTGGGGGTCTGTATGACCTCCTTGGGTGGAAAGTCTTCTCCTGCCATGTCTCTCTGGGCATTTGTTGGCCAACTCCAAGGCCTTCAGTACCATCTGCGACCTCTCCACGCCTGCGGGCAGCTGCATGTGCTGCTGGCTGGTTTACCCAAGGACCTAGGTTTGCCATTGTGCTTGGTATCATCGTGACGGGCTGATGACCAACAATCATAGGTGATATGGCTACTGTAACAAACAATGGCTACAGCGGCTAGACATTTAGAGATATTGAGGATCCCTTCATGAGTCCATTCCGGCACCGTGTTCCAGGGCCTCGAGGCAAAGTCTTCATGTAGATCCGTGCTGCCTCGTTGTACTTCCCCAAGCCTCCCAGACCACTGGATGTGTCTGACAGCCGCATCATCCCAAATCGTCCAGGTCGGACTTATCTCAGAATGTTCAGCCCATGAGTACCTGAACACATATCCAAATAACATGAATGAGTAGCACATGGTATCAGCTGGCCGGGTTCCAGTCTCCATACCCTTCAAGAGTCACTTCATCGTGGCCCTGTCTGATCTTCCCAGCATTGCGGAGGTGTGCCTTCCAAGCATTTGATCTCCAGCGCCGTATCTGCCATGCACCTGTCTTTCAGCAAGCTGTAGGCTCCCTCAAAGTCCTGTTGCAGCCATCGGGCAACGAAGATCACCTACAAAAAGCGGCATATCCATCCCAAATTTTGATGCACAAAAGAATAAACCGAGCAATTTCAGCACGCTGGCCACCGGTCGATTCAGTCACTCAAGGGAGGAGATCGACTCAGTTGATGAACCGTTTCCATTTCCATTCATTTTTCCATTCATTTCCTCATGACTCAGTTCCGCCATGTTCCTCCCCGTGCATGAAAATCTACAGCTGTTAGCCCACCTTGGCTTCCAAGCGGCACTCCACGGCAGACTTGAAATCCTCAACTCTCAGGAAGAACCCCGCAGCACGAGTGAACTCCTTCAAGGTGCGTGCCAGCTCGCCGCAGTCCTGCCCCACTGACAACCAGCTTGAAGACCCAGGGTCTTTGCAACTTGCATGGGCAACATAGCCCATGTTTTGCAATCTATTTTGCAGCTACTTGTGTGGCAAAAATAACTTGCAGCTCCACCTCCAAAGAACGTCTGAGATCATAAAAAGAGCGGGCAAAAACAGAAGTGTCACCATCTGCTGCCCTGGTGGAGGATGGCCCACAATCAAACACGCTGAGGCGCCAAACTTCCAAAGCTACAGCACACTACGGCAAGACTGGCAATGACTGGACCTTCCAAGGCTTTCACAATGACACGACATGATCTGTTTAGGCCTCGTCCATCAACGCCGTGCCAGCCCCACAGCTCTCAAATGTTTCCACCGGCCCCTTCCCCAGGCCCCTTCCAACTTGGTCCCACCTTCCAGTGCTCCAAGCGCTCATAAACCTGTAACTGACTCGCGGTGTGGCCACCCTCGTTGTAGAACCGTAAGGCCTCCACACAATGCCGTTGGACAATGATCCTTCGCATGGTCCAGCACCACACCATCTGATCCAGGCTCCAGACATTGGAGCTGAATGAACCAGAGATTGTTCAACAACACATGGAACAAATAAGAGATTGCTGGGTGCAAAGAAGAGATTGCTCAACGACAGGGTCAATGAACCCGAGAAGTCACACAAGCTGATGAGATTGTTGGCCGCTTTTTTCAAACAACCATGTGCCTTGTTCAACTGCAGCAGCTTGCCACAGGCCCTTCCGTTTTGGCTGCGTTGGGTACCCGCTGGGAAACGGATAGCTCGCAAAGGTCATCTGAATCTTACCCCATCAACTATGAAAATTTGTCAAATCTCACTGTTTGGTTCATTGGTATTCCCATCATGGGCTAAAGATTGCCCAGCAGCAATGGCCAAGTTGTCTACAATAAGAACATATAAAAAGCATGTAATAGGCAGATTTGACAAAACACCTACACTAAGCCCGTAATGTATGCACAAAAGTGTTCATCATTCATCATTGTTCATCCATGTCCATGTCAGCTACACCTCACGGCCTTCCCAACACGTCCCGGCCCCACCACCCTGCTCTGCTCAACCACCACGCCTTGTGTAGCCAGGGCCGCTCCGAGTTCGGATTTGTTTGTGCCAGGCGCTCGCAGAGCTGCCCAGCCTCTTGACTGGCCTTGGCCTTGGCGCTTGGCCACGCAGCAGTGCATTGCAGCCTGTCCTGCTATTGCTTGGGGGGAAAGGGGCCACTGAGGCATCAAGATATTTTTTTGCCAGGGCGTCCAAGATATGGGTGAAGAATCTTCGAAGAATCATCAAGATTACAGTAGATTAATCTAAATATTTGTGTGAGCCCCTGTCTGATCTATATCCATCCATCCCTGGCTTCATAGAAATCCATATGATTCGGAGCCCGGCTTGATCACATGGCCCGCCCTGCCCAGCCACCTTCTGGTAGTAGGTCACGGCAGTGACCCAGTTCTCTATCGACTGCGTCTGATCCAATAGTTGGGCAGCACTGCCCCACTCTTCCAGCCTAGTGCCACCGCGCCACAGCTTGGTTCAAGCCATTGGTCTTCTCACAAGGATTGGTCAAGAAGAACTGGTTGGTGGTTGAACCACCCGGACATGAAAACTATGCGCAAGTCAACCAGCACACGATTTGGGAATGCTAGGGACAAACTTGGCGGCCTTCAAGACATATTGGAACAAGAATGCTGGCCTTACTCAAAAGGATCAAACAAAAAGCGGCAAATTAAACCAACCATGATAGAAGCAAAATGCGACGAGAATCCAAGAATGGAATGTTGAACAAAGACCGGGGCACAACCAAAAGCTGGAACAAAAACTTTGCATTTGCAGGCAATATACCAATGTTAATAGTTGATGATGATGATGATGATGATGATGATGATGATGATGATGATGATGATGATGATGATGATGAATCAAGATGTGACAAGTCATAGCTGGCAGACCATGCCCAACCAGGCTCCGCGGCCCCGCAGGTCCCAGGCACCGCTCATGGAGGTGGATGCACCGCTGCCGCATATAATCGCGCAGGACATCAGTTGCCTGGATCCTGACAGCTTCCGGTGGGCCCACCACTGCCGAAGAAAGGCATCAACTCCCAGAAATGGTTCTCCCAAAAAAATCTATTATACTCTATAACTTACTCTATAACTAATTAGTAGTAGTTCGCTTGGCGGATTCTTCACCCAATCCAGTGATCAATTGTTCCGTCACTCTGCATGCCTGCACCTGCACCCATCGGTTTTGTACCATAAAAACCACTTACGGCGCTGAATCTGGCACAACGATTGACCCATATGAAGCACCAGCCAAGGCTCTCCAGGATGCTTCGGCAACACTTGACCTCCTTCACGGGCTCCTTGCATTGACCGTGGCTGTGGGCACCAAAGCTCAACGAAAAAAGATCTTGCAGAATGAAACCAGATGAGCCGGACCCATGTGGGAGGATGTTAGCAATATCATCAGCATATCATCAGCATAGAGGTTCTCTCCACAAAACAATGTTTGACTCATATGTCTACCAATGGCTCGCACACATGCAAGTGCTGGCTGATGCTCATCCAAATTGCTCTGCCGGGTCACAGCAAACTGGACGAAATCTTTTTTCCAAGCTAGAACTTGTTTGCAAGGCCCCGACCGTGGCAGCCATCAGCCGCATCAACCTATGACCCGTAGCAGCTCAGCACTTCCTTCCCACTGCAGGGCATGGTCCAACGGTGGGTCTTCCCATCCCCGGTTGGTTGGCCCCCGGTAGCCGCCTCCAAATCTCGGTAGAGGTTGGCAGCTTGAAGCAGCTCATCCTGTAGAGTCATCAGTGTTGGAACCACCTACGAACGAGAGGAAACCTGTGACTTTAGAAATTGACACATGTGTTGTAGACAAACATTTAGCGATATCTGAATATCAGTATAGTATCCATCTATCCATCCGTCCGTCCATCCATCCGTCCGTCGATCCATCCATCCATCCATCCATCCATCCGTCCGCCCGTCCGTCCGTCCGTCCGTCCGTCCATCTAATTTACATCTTCATGCATGCTTAGTAAATGATGTCAAGCAAAAGAACACAAAAGAACCCTCTGAATCTCCCTGTAGCAGCAATCCGGGTCAGTCTGATTTCAGCTTGCCACCCATAGCTTTGGGGGTACCCTACGGCTTGATCGACCACCATATCTACCGGATGCGATTCCCATGCATCTTGCGCTCAAGGCGCTGCATCTTCACTGGCACTGAGCCGTTCGGCGGCCAGCTCTGGTTGACCTAACTTCAGGTAGCCTGGGCTCCCGAGCTAACCACACCGGGTCCAGTCACCAAGTCGGGTGGGGAGTCAGGTAGCATGAGCCAGGTGGTTAATGCTAGATCTATGGATAAGGGGTAGTATAGTGATGATTGAAACTGGCAAGGTTCATACTAAGCCAACATAATCAGCAACCATCATCAAGCAACCATCACGCATCGCTGGGTTCTTGACAACCATTCATCAACGGGTTGGCTGTACCTATGGTTTTCAACTAGCAATAGTCAGCTCAAACGCACACACAGTTGAGGATTTTTCTTCCGGCTGCAACCATCAATAGCTGGACACAGGCCGGGGCCGCCGACTCAAGCTGCTTGATGCTTCATCCTAGTTGGTAAGTTGACCAATGGGTACGGGTACCTGGGGACCAAGCTTAGGACCCATGAAGTTTCAGCGGGATGCAATGATGCTAATGCTGCTGGATGCTGCTGGATGCTGCTGGATGCTGCTGGATGCTGCTGGTCTCAATCATGAACCCTCAGCGAGGCCAAAGCCGAGCCACACTTTGCCTCTTCTTGAAGAAGCCCTGCACTCCTTGGCGCGTACGAGCCCTTGAAAGATGATGTTCTGTGGCAAATTGGGACGACCCTCCCGGAATTCCAGGAAATGCTTAAAGCCACGATCAAACAAGGTGTCTACCAGATGCTGTTTGCTGATTTCAGGCGTTGTCTGCACGCAAGCCGGCATACAAAAGCTGAGCACTTCACGTGGCAAAGCAAGTTTTGTTGCTGACACTGTATGCCTTTGAGGTGAAAATGTCCCCTATTGGACTTGATCTGACCTGGAGTCTTCAAACTTTCTGCGGTCCAAGGTGCTGGAAGCAGGAAGCAGCTTGTTCAAAGTTGCCCTCCTTGAAGAAGAGTTCCCCTGCCACATCATGCGCATCCAGGTCCTGGCCGCCGAATTCCGACCCGCACCTGGGCTGCCGGGAGATCAAATATCTCGGAGATTTGCCGATTTTTGTGACCATTTTTACCAGGTCTTACCAGGTCCCAACCTACCAAGGTGCACAATTGGTTCAGAGACCCGTACTGCCAGCTGACCCGTCCTGCAGGTACCGGAAGCACTCCTCGGTGCTCAAGGCTTCAGAACTGTGAGCGTTCAACACCAGCCGCTTCACGTTGTAGATGTCGTTCTTGGACACGGGCGGCCAGGGCTTCCACTGCCATTGGATCAATAGTGAGATGCTTATGATGGATGATCTTCGGGTGGAAATGCCGAGAATCCAAAAACACATCTGTCCAACGACCCATGCGTCAAGAACTATGCCACCAGGGATGTCGTTCTCCAATCACTTGGCCAAGACTTACTCAGCTCATTGGTTCACCATCGCCATGTTGAATGACCTTTCCGTCATATCCCCAATTCATCCAACTACCATCCGGCTGCAACTGGCAAGTCATGATATAGTAATAATTTATATTTTAGCTGGTTATCTACAATAATTTTTGATTTCATGAGCCATATAATAGTTGAGCTATAACGGTGAACCAATGAGCTGAGTCAAGACTATAATAGTTGATAATGATCCGGACTCGCCAGGTTTGGGTGCCCTTCTTGGCACGCCCAGGCTCCGCCCGTAGGAAGCTCTCGATGGCCTCGCGCAGGTGCTGCGTCTCCTCGTAGAGCTGAGCCGCCCTGGCGTGGCGCCCCGCCACGGTGAAGGCTTGCGCCGCCTGAGCCCAGGGAGATCCCACCACCCCGGAGATCGCCGAGCAAAGCTCAAGGCGAGACGATGTGAGCACCTGTGCGTTCCTACAAATGGATGTTTATAATCTCTTTATAAATTGTTTTTTAAATATATTTTTATATCTCTTTATAAATTGTTTTTTAATCTTTGAAAACTTTGAAATATACAAATGTATTTTTAAAAAATTGTTTCATCTTATATATTATACTTATGCTACTAAAGAATTCACGCTGCAAATGCGATTACACACACATTTAAATACACGCTATAGGATACGCTATGCAAATGTGTGTGTGTGTGATGTGTTCATGTATTCATCCCCTGCAACTGCTGCTGCTGGCCGTGTACCTTGATCTTGGACTGCTCATCGTTGCCCTTCAGAAAGATCTCAGCTGCCTGGCCAACAATTGCACAGCTTCGCGCCACAGTTGCAGCTGAACATCCGCTGTGTCGCTGCTGCACTTTTGTTGGCATGTCGTGATACACGTGACGGGTCATCATATAGATGTAAACTGCTCAAGGAAGTTCACCGTCTTTATGGAACATCTTGTTCCACCGCATCATCCGACACTTTCCTCTCTGGAGCAGGTGGTATGGGCAAATTCATCCGGGTTTTGGACCCTGATCTTTTTTGTCACAAGTTCAATTCTCGTTGGCTCGTTGCGGCTTCACCCAAGGTGATCTCTAGCCCCATCTCAAGCCAGCAACGGTCAGGGAAACTTCGGCAGGGCTTCCACAAACCGATAAATTGATTATTAATTAACCGACAATCAAATACAATGACCATCATCAATCAAAAGAACTACCCATCATCAACCAACTGAAATGCCCTCCTCAATATCATGCACAAAATCCCTGCTGTTCCATCCTTGCAGGGCCAATGAGCATAACAAACGTGAGAAAATCTTCAAAAACATCCAAAAACACAAAACGACATACACCAGCATATAAGCCATGTTTACCCATCCCATATTTTCCACTGCATAGCTTGAAGCGTTTCCACTCCCCAGCTACTTCACCCAGCTTCCCAGCCATGGCTTCCCCCAGGGAGCTGCTCCGCCC